>JAHKKF010534072.1:51754-62629 GCA_019740295.1 Labeo calbasu
TGAATGTATAACCATGAGATTTTAAAATTATTATTCTTTTTTTAGTTATAGTTTTTCACATTTCAATGAAAAAATAAAATAAAATAAATTAAAAAATAATAAAATAAAATATAAATGAGAAATTAAGATACGTTTCAATGCATGTTTTTTTTTCTCCTATGTTTTTCCCTTATCTTGTGAAATGGCATGGTAGGCCAACTTTGGCCTACAGGCCCTGGTTTGGGCATCTCTGATATACAGGAATAACAAACAAGTCAACACAAACCAGCACATATATACTCTAGTTCCTAAATGTGGTACAAATATAGTTCGACTGATAACATTGCTAAAGAGATCCATTCCCGTCTTTGCTGATTTAAAATCACATTATGTTTTTCACATTATGTTTTCAACACAAATCCAAAATGATATTTGTAGTCCCATCTCCACAGCTGTTATCATATCTTTTGCTTCATTGAATCTGTCTTCTGTTTCGGGCAGATTAGGTCCATTCAGACAGACGAATGTGACAAGCAGGTGGCTGTGGAGACAGCAGTGATTAGCAACAAAGAGAGAGAGAGTTGTGTAAGAGAGTCGCAGCCAGTGCCCTCACTTGTATCTGGCATTTGGGTAACCTTCACTGACAGGACACAGAATGCCAGGATGCCAGTTTAGAAAATGTCATACCCATTAATGTTGTTTCATGCGCATCTTGTAACTACAGACCACAGGAACTGCCATTCTCTTCCCTACTATCCTGGGCCGTCTTCAGTTATATGTTTTCAAGTTGGTTGTCCCATCTTAAGCAACAACAAAACTATATCATAAAAATGATTTTTTGAAGTTTGTTTTATTTGAGTTTTATTTTTGATTATTTTAGCCTACTATTTAACTATGTTTTTTATAGTTACAGCGTGGTCTAAAAATCCAACTTCAGCACAACTTAAAAAATATTCATTTAAAAGTAAAGAAAATTTTTATTCCTAAACAATAAGTCACAATAATTCAAGTAAGAACTCATTTATTATTTAGGCCATTTGTGACCCTGAATCACAAAACCAGTCTTAAGTAGCACGGGTATATTTGTAGCAATAGCCAAAAATACATTGTATGGGTCAGAATGTGCAATTTTTCTTTTATGCCAAAAATCATTATGATATTAAGTAAAGATCATGTTCCATGAAGATATTTTGTAAATTTCCTACCGTAAATATATCAAAACTTAATTTTTGATTAGTAATATGCATTGCTAAAACTCCTTTTGGACAGCTTTAAAGGCGATTTTCTCAATATTTAGATTTTTTTGCACCCTCAGATTCCAGATTTTGTAAATAGTTGTATCTCGGCCAAATATTGTTCTTATCATTTAATATTGTACTGTTATTGATTTTGTCTGTATTCAGTACTCTTTGGCATACTGAAACAAAACTTTGAATATAGCTGCAAGCAGCGATTACCAGGGTACCAAAGGCATTTAAGCACATATGAAAAAGCCTGTTACCACCAAATCAATGATTTAAAAAGCCCTTTTGGCAAATCCAGGTAATTTACCATAGAAATATTATGTTTTTTAACATTTATGACTGTTATAGCAGCAGCTGTGGTCTGATCCCCTTAAAACTTTGCATGCTTGTTTAGAATCACCTGTCGCATGCACTCAGCAGGTTCACCCCCCAGTGGCCGATTCCTTTCCAATTTCTCTCAGACCTTTGGGGCCATGAGTCAAACAGACCCACCAAGTTTCATTCCAATCGACATCCGTTAACCTTGTCTAACAAGTGGTCAAATTTCATCGGCCAATGGCGGTCATGTTTTTTGAGATACACAAAGGTTCTTGTAGACACTTGTGGCACTTCGAACCAAGGCCGTGCACAATGATATTCATGTTGATAGGACAAATGCGCAGCCATTTTAAAATTTTTTTCCTTCTTATAGCACCACCAAAGATCCAATTTTTTCCTGTGACCTCAGATTGAGCTCTTACATAAGTGTTCTGAGTTGGGCAGAGATATCTCATTCCGTTCAGGCATTTTACTAAAAGTGGCCCCGCCCCTTTTGAAAGTTTTGGTGCCCTGAAAATCGAAAGTTCAACTTTTTTTCATAATTATTTATATATTTACTTTCCAGGGAATCTTTCTGCACTGGTTTGATTCTGAAAGGGCGAAAAACCTAGGACTAGTTTGCAAAAGTAGGTTTTTCAAAAAATGCGAAATACCCGAAAATTTCGGCAGGCTGATTGGGGCAAGCCTTGGTCACATTGTAAACTTGTGTGAGTACTACCATCCCTCCAAGTTTCAAGTCTCTACGACTTACGGTTTGGTCTGCACGATCTTCACGATCACTGATCTGTGACCATTACAACAACTACAGTAGGGTTTCAGTGCTATGGGCTTAAAGCCCTAATAACTGTCATTGCCACTATGAACTAGGGCACCAGAGCAGTCTGCACACAGCACCACCTATTGGTCAAAACTAGTTGTTGTTAGGTGCTTATAAAACTGCTATATAACCTTTTAAAACGTGTCTATGTAACCTATTCCCTTTTTAAAACATGAATATATATCCTTTTAAAACACGTCTTCTTAACAGAAGAGAAGCAGTAGCTACATGGACTGGAGTGACTGGGAGTTTAACTGTGCGTGTGTTTGAGTGTGTGTGTCATGAGCAATGACGCAAGTGTAATGACGCTCTCGGCTGTCTGTCAGATCCCTCCTCAACAGAACAGCCTGCTAACTCCTCCCAGAACAAACATCCATCCATACTCTCAATCACTGAGCCAACCTCTCCATCCACACACTCTCTAACTGCCTCTTTCTGAATAGAAATGGGAAAAAATGATTCATATGAACTACTGGAAAGATTTAAGAAGAGCCGGGACATTTGATACAGCTGTGACTTCAGTTTAGATGACACAAAGAACCTTTAGAAACAAAGCCAAGTTACAATCTGTAAAGACTGCAGAAGCACAGAAAGCCCCGGGTTTCCCATACAGTATATGCAGACATCAAACAAGCTTTCAGAAACTTCATTAATATTTTAATGAGTTTCTCAGCATGCTGCTTTCTCCCTGCACTTTAGTGGACAGCACTTTTTCAGTATGGGTTTCTCTCCACTTTGATTGAGACTTTTACTAGTTTCTTCTGCATGGAGAGACATCAGTGGGGTGTATAGACAGACACAGTCTCTGTGAAGTTGGTAGAATTCTATCTGTGGTTTTATACTTCATTTTAATGCACTTAATCACTCTGGGAGATTAGCTAATGGAGCAGAAAAAATGATTCCCAAACAAGAACCCTGCCTGGCATGAGGGGCCCTTTGGCACAGAGCATGGGGCCATTTATTATCCATGTGAAACTACCAACAACACCGTTATGACAAAGTACTACCATGTTGTATGCCAGGCCTGTCCAGCCTCATTACGGAAATATGTGGGAGAGAGTGAAAGGGTTAGTTCACCCCAAAACTAAAATTCTGTCATTAATTACTCACCTTCGCGTCATTCCAAACCCATAAGACCTTTGTTCATCTTCCGAATACAAATTGAGATATTTTTGATGAAATCAGAGAGCTTTCTGATCCTGCATAGACAGCAACATAACTACCACATTCAAGGCCCAGAAAAGTAGTAAGGACATTGTTAAAATAGTCCATGTGACATCAGTAGTTAATTTTATAAAGCTACGAAAATACTTTTTGTGCACATAATTTTATTCAAGAATTTGTTCTCTTCTGTGTCAGTCTTTGAAACAAAGTCATATGAGTTTGGAGTAAATCATGATTTTTATATGAACTAACCCTTTTAAAAAATCCACTTAGCTATATGGAGGTTCAGATTGGAGGTATGGTGATTTTCTGCACTGACAGAGTGAGCAGAAACTAATGGCGACACATCATTCATGCTGCTTATGTTAAGGTCTGTATGTAACATTGACCAAAGCTGCAAAATAAAATGCAGAGTTCGTTAAAATGACCGCTGAGTCTACATAGCACAAATGTAGGATTCACTTGGGAGGAGAATTCAGAGTCTGACCTCAGCAGGGAATGCAGGTGGTACTGTATGCTGCAAGAATAATTTAAATCCTTAAACACATGTTTCCTGTGCTTATAACTTATAGCTAAATTTCCCTTGAGCCACTGCATGGGTGACTCATATAGATTACATGGCAGAGCACAGCAAATTTAATAAAGCACACATGCAGGACAGTATGAAGAACTGACTCATGAAAATTCATGACAGCAAGAAAGATGTCAACTTCTTATGAAAATTGATAAATAAAATAGCATATGGGCCATTCTACAGAACTGGTTCAAAGTCAGAGTTGGAAACGTCTAGAAAAATTTTGTATGTATGCAAATTTTAAAACATCCAAGGTACACATTTCTAGTAATTGTACAGTTAATTCTCATATTGTATTTTCAGAAAGTTTTGGAATATTTGTTCTCTCCCCAAATTTTTCACTATTAAAACAGTAATATATCATTTCTTTAAAAGGGTTATATTGACCTATTAAAATCTTCCTTGTAAATATATATTTTTATTTTATTAAAAAGTTTTCAGAGGTGAATCAATAACAATTACAATTTAACAACATTTCAAGTGTGATTTATGAGATTTGAGATTTAAATCCAATCTTTTTTTGCATAAGGCAAAAAGTTGATCGTACTAATTTCAGACTTAAGGATTCATTAGTCTGAAAATACGTTGAACCAAACACTATCATAACATCTTAGCTGAATATAATATATTTTGTTTTTGACAAAACATCCCATGTTTCAGTCGTGTTTCAGCACATTTTCGTTAGTGACTGTAATGTTTTGGTAGTGACCACATCACATTACAGAATTTTAACCCACAACTAAAACACTACTAAAACACTAAAAATTTGCACTGCAATTTTGTTTATTTCCTCCAAATAAGGATTATGTGTTCCCTTTTGTTGCTACCGAATTGATGACATGTTTCAGTTGTGATTTTTACTAAAAATTTCACCAAATGTTTCGTTCGTGACAGTTTCGACAGTAGTGGCAATTTTAGATACTTTTGAAGCTAGCTCAAAGATGCTAATCAGCACATGGTTAGCTAGCATAGCTCTAAACAGTTGTACACATATACAAAAAACTAAATGTTATGGAATAACTCCCAAAAAAGTGTTTAATTACAGAAAAATAGTGTTCGGTAGTGACATTCTTTAAAGTTACAAACAAATTTTTGAACACATTTACCTCAAAATGATGGGACCTATCTACTCACACCTTGTAGCTATAAATGTCAGTGACACATGAGTATTTCCTGATCATAAATGTAGGGGTGTAGTTAAAATCTTAAATGTAGTCTTAGCCAGTGGACTTAAAAACATGCACTGTTTCGGCAGTTACATGAAAATGCGGGGCACTTTTTTTTTCTTTTTTCTTTTTACATAAGGTTTCATAATTTACAAAGAAAATATATATTTTTTTTGCACTTCACTTTTTAAAAAAAAAAAAAAAATCAAACGTTTTTTTTTAATAACAATGGAATAAAATGCAAAAATTGTTTCAATATCATTTTCATAAGTTGAAATTTAGGGGTTAGGATTTGGGACAGCCACCCCCCCAATTGAAAGTACCCACTAAATCACAATTTTATATATATGAAAGCTTACTGATATCTTAAATATTATTGTGGGTTTCAATAGATAATAGAAGGATCTTATTAAACATCTAAGATTTGAATGGTTTTCAAATGTGGTTGTTGGACAGCAGTTTACACCAATTCTGTAGAATGGCCCATATTCACCACTGCTTGTGTGGAATCAGTAGGATTTTATTATTTAGGATTACTTGAGTCGTTTTCTTGGAAGACGTTATTCTGAGAAGACAAAGTCTCTGTTAAAGATCACTGCTGAGAAAACGATAATTTGGGATTTTTCAAATGAGACGGAACTATATCTGCTATGCTACTACCTCTGATAGCCAGATAAAACATTCCCTAATCTAAGTTAATATTTACTATTGTTGCACATTTTTAACAATTTGCGAGCAAAGCTATTATGCTAAATCAATCATTCACAAACAGAGCAGCCTTTTTCTCTCTAGATAAAGGAAAATTGTAGTTCTTTGGCATTCTTAGGATGACCTCTGGTTAGACTCAACGTTGATTCCCGTTTCAGTTGTCTGGATGAAGCCACAGTATTACAGGCTTCGGCCTGACATTACAGGGCTAGCTTCAAGCACACATCACTGCATAACAGTTTGCGTTTTGTATCCGAGGCAACTTGCTGAGTTAATGCTGGGTTTCAGAGAGAGCAGTAAATTGTTTGTTGCTTTCATGATGGCTTACTGTGTTATGAGTTATAATGACTTTTATGAGTGTCCATTTCGGAGACTGACAGGGAAAGATTGGGTGAGAAATGTGTGCGAGGGTGTGTGTGTGAATGGTTGTATAAAGCAGAGAGGTTGTTTTACAACTGACAACTGTTTGGTTAATGGGAGACGGAGCGGAAGGAGTATGTGTGTGTGTGTGTGTGTGTGTATATAAGTCTATTTGTGTGCACATGGAGTCTGGCCATTGGTAATGTTCGTCTCTGACAGTGACAGGTGCCAGAAAAATCCTCTTCGCTATTTTAGTAAGGACTGCCTGAACTTCTCTGGCTCCAAAGAATCTCATTAGGACTTACCACACACACATACACACCAAATAAAAATAAATTCTAAATATACATCTTACTCTTCAAAATAAGGATGACCTGACCTCAACAGGTAAACCAAACTCCCTCTTCCTGTTGCTATAACATACTCTGTTGAATCTCTTTAAGCAATAATCCAGATTAAACACATGTAAAGTAGTACACTCCTGAATTAAAATTTCCTGATAGTTTATTCACCCCCATGTCATCCAAGATGTTCATGTCTTTCTTTCTTCAGTCGAAAAGAAATTAAGGTTTTTGAGGAAAACATCTAGTTTTTTTCTCCATGTAGCAGACTTCTATGGGGATCACGGCATATGAAAGTCCAAATTGCTGTTTCAATGCAGCTTCAAAGGGCTCTACATTGGTCATTGATTGGTCAATGATTGTTCATTGGTCAATGATTGGTCATTTTCTAAAAAAAAAATATTTTGTATACTTTTTAACCACAAATGCTCATCTCGCACTAGCCCTGCAATGCGCACCTGTGACTTCACGTATTACATAATCACGTTGGAAAGTTCACATGGTTAGTTCTTCGTCTGTGAACTTTGGTTCAAAAAGGTAAGATAAGGCGAAAAACATCTCATTTTCTCCTCCAACTTCAAAATTGTCCGACATCGTTGTGTTTGACTTTCTTTGGACGTTTGCTTTGTAAACACAAAAAGGCTGGTACTTCCATCTACGTCATGTGTGACCTCCCCAATGTGACTAAAAGTATATAAATTTGTATTTTTTTAGAAAATAATAATTGTTTCGCTTGACTGGGATCATGTAGAGCCCTTTGAAGCTGCATTGAAACTACAACTAGGACCTCCAACCTTCTGATCCCCATTGAAGTCCACTATATGGAGAAAAATCCTGGAATGTTTTCCTCAAACACCTTAATTTTTTTCGACTGAAGAAACAAAGACATGAACATCTTGGACGACAATCTGTTGCTTTGAGGTCAACCCGTGACATCATCTTCCTGGCTGTGAGAATGCCATCCTAAAATGACATATTCAGACACGTAACCCTTGACCCCGAGGGACATCTGCCACTCCTCATTAATGCAAACCCACAGCTGCGGAGTGACTGGCACACACACGAGCACACATGTTCACAGACAGACTGGCGGTCTCTGCAGAGGTGTGCGAAGACCCCTCCTCTGCCGTCTTATCCTCCCAATGGGGATCAGCAGAGCTATTTCCAGCATTGCAGCGCTTTAACAGCTCCCGGAGACTATGCCTGAAATAGCACACACAGGCTCTCTGACTGACACAGCATTCACACACAGAGCGAGAGAAGAAGAGGGAGGGAGAATGTGCAGAAAGACAGGGTGAGACATGGACAGGAATATAAAGTGATCACCGTAGAGAAGAAGGGGAGCGGAGCCGGAGATGTTGACTGCACATGCTCACTCTAGCGATATAAGTGAGCCTGCTTAGAGTGAACAAATGAAACTAATAGAGCAGAGCAAGGCTCATTAGCTTACAACCGAACTGTAGAGCACTGCGTCTTCTCTTGCCAGAGTTCAGGTATTGGCAGGTCACCCCAGCAAAAGCACTCCTGCCAGGTATCCACACAGAAAGTAACATCAGATCTTATGCAACAGTCTGAATCTTGATTTCTAGGAATGGAGTTGACTGACTAAAAACACGGGAGATCCATTAGATTATGGATTCCCTGTAAGTGAACTACAAGTGACCGGTCTGTTTAACCTGAGCCCTCGTGGTGACCTCTTCTGTGTTCAAGAAAAACACTGCTAGTAAAGATTAATAGTCTTACTCTTTCTATATTTGACAATCTAGGAATTATTATACATTAATATCCATGAATGTGTGCAGTTTTTGTAATGGTACTGCTGAATGATTTCAATATTCATACGGTACTCACAAACTAAAGTTTGAAATTTGAGAAAAAAAAAAAATTTGAATTGAACAATCAAGAATTTCAGAATATATTTCAGAATATATTTGTAGATTTGTATTACATGCATGAAAATGCATGTCACATGTATGTTGTGAAACAAACATTTAACACTGAGTAAAAAGTTAAATGTAATAAATAATATATTGGACCACAAAACCAGTCATATGGGTCATTTTTTGCTGAATAAATAAGCTTTCCATTGATGTATGGATATGATTTGTTATGGATGTATTTGTTAGCACAGGATATACAACTATTTGAAAATCTGGAATCTGAGGTGCAAAAAAATCAAAAATACTGACAAAATATTGCTTTTAAAGTTGTCCAAATGAAGTCTTTAGCAATGCATATTACTAATTACTAATAAAATAAAAAATTAAGTTTTGAAATATTTATGGTAGGAAATTTACAAAATATCTTCATGTAACATCTTTACTTAATATCCTAATGATTTTTGGCATTAAAGAAAAATGTATAATTTTGACCCATACCATTTATTTTTTGGCTATTTTGGCTATTGCTACAAATATACCCATGCTAAAACTGGTTTTGTGGTTCAGGGTCACTAATAATAAAATTTGACCTTTGAGGGGCATAAAAATTTGAGTGGAAAGTTAAACTGAACAACCAACCAGAATTTCAGAACTTATTTGGTTTGTCCATCTTGTATTTTATTGGCAGGAACAAGATGTTCTCCAGCATGATTTCAATAAGGATCTTGAGTTTCAAAGCAAGAACGTCTGACCGTCTGTACGGAGTCACATTACCAATTTCACTAAGTTGATTATTTGATTAGTGACCTAGAAAGAGTGCAGTATCAGAATCTAAAGTATTTCATATTCATTTTACATCACAGAATTTTTTTATATACTTATTCAGGTTTTATTCTTTTTTTCAACTTTAAACCCCAATGGCTCTGGCCATTTTGGTCTTTTTTCCATATTTTTGTGATGTTCCTAGAATTGCATACAAACTGCATACATATCTGATTAAAGCTACCTGATCCCATGACGAAAACCTACCTGTAAGAACTTTTTCGCAAGATGCAAAATATGTATCAATAAGTACATACCACTGCAGTTTCCAACTGAAATGAATACTAAAGGCTCAGCCGTCACAAAAATTGAATGCAGAATCCTTGAGTACAAATCCCGTGAAAAACATAACTCACAATGAAAGAGCTGAAAGATGAAAGATTGAAAAACGAGCTAAAACAGCATGCTTGCGATTGCATTCAGATCAGGTTGGGTTAAAGAGTTTCAAATTAAGAAATCAAAATGACCATCTTTTGACATGTAAGAGGACATTGTACAATAAAAACATCCTAGTGTACAAACAGCTTAAATTAAAGCTTATCTGCCAAAACAACAGGTTTTGTAATATGCCACTTTTTTTAACTTAATGTGGCTAAACACCGCCTGCAGAAGAAGACCAACACCTGCTTCTACATCACTGCCTGTTTAGCCCCACCCACCGATTTATGCATGTAGTGTAAATAACAAGAGAAACAATCACAGGTCTACGCGGAAACCAAATGATAAATGGCTCAGAAGACAATAAGACACTGTGCAGTGCCAATTTGTCTGAAAACAAAAAGTCTTTGCATTGCCTTCCTTCTGATCCAAATATTAGGAAAAAGTGGATGAACTTTATTTTTAATAAGTTCTAGACCATGTCATAAAGAACTTGGTTCTGCATGACCATATTCTACATCCCTAATCCTACCCAATATCTAAACTTAACAACTACCTTACTAACTATTAATAAACAGCAAATTAGGAGTTTACTGAGCCAAAACTTGTAGTTAAAGGTTTATTAAAGGAGAAGTCCACTTCCAGAACAAAAATTTACAGATAATGTACTCACCCCCTTGTCATCCAAAATGTCTTTCTTTCTTCAGCCGTAAACAAATTATGTTTTTTGAGGGAAACATTTCAGCATTTTTCTCCATATAATGGTGCTGCTATGGTGCCCCGATTTTGAACTTCCAAAATGCAGTTTAAATGCGGCTTCAAACAATCCCAATTGCGGTTGTAAACGATCACAGCCGAGGGTCTTATCTAGCAAAACGATCTATTATTTTCATTAAAAAAATATAATTGAAATACTTTCTAATCTCAAACGCTTGTCTTGACTTGCTCTCTGTGAACTCTGTGTATTCTGCCTCAAGACAGTTAGGGTATGTCAAAAAACTCCAAACATATTTTCTCCCTCAACTTCAAAAATCATTTCAAAATCATCCTACATTGCTGCCGAAGTACCGACCCAGTCTTTGCAAAGTGAACATGCAAAGAAGATCAAACACCCTTAACAAAAA
>JAHKKF010534073.1:0-16306 GCA_019740295.1 Labeo calbasu
GAATAAATTACATTTTAAAATATATTCCAATAGAAAAAAAGTTACTTTAAATAGTAAAAATAATTTAAAATTGTACTGTTTTTGTTGTACTTTGGATCAAATAATTGCAGGCTTGGTGAGCAGAAGAAACTTCTTTAAAAAACATTAAAACACTTTTGACTGGTATATATAATGCAAGCAGATGGGTTTAAAAAAAAAAAAAAAAAAAAAAAAAAAGCATATACAACTGAAAAACAACATTGGCGCTCATAGGTCTTTAAAGTTTTAGCAGCCATTGTTTGAAATCAATTTTGCTATTGAGTTTTTACTTCCGGTACTGGACTGTTATGCTCTCTCAAATTTGTTCAGAATCAAGGCAGAGACTCTCTACACCTTCAGCTTCTACACTGCTAAGAACTTACCAGTGTGTCCAGAAAGAGTGTGAAGGGTCTGTAGATGGTTTAGACTCCAGACAATAATTAGTCCGTCCTCTGATCCTGCTACCAGCAGCTCCCTCTTCGAGCACAGCACGACAGCCTTCACCCCTTCAAAATTCAAGAAAACAACATATTAACAACACCATGCGTGATAAGATATTTCTATTAGAAAATCTTTAACAACACCAGTATTGAGCTCCTTTATGTCACCTTTCGTGAACCCTGTGAGGGTGCTCTTCAGTGGACCCCCAGGGGCCTGAAAAAAGCCGCATTTGGGCACAAGCACTGGGTCAGTACAGGAACCAAACCAGTCTGCGCACTGAGAACACAGTTGACCGATCATGGAGGGGTAGAGATCAATGAGGCCCTGCAGTCTGGAGAAGATCTCTGTCACCAAAAGTGAGGGATCTTGTAGAAAAGTGAGATAGAAAAATTAAACAAGTAAAAAAAAAAAAACATAAAAATACTGAAAGATAAGTTAGATTTGAGATGCACTAAATTTGCACTAGGTGTAAATAGCGATAAATGCAATTTACACTATTTGAAAATATCAGTATTTTCTGCCATTTAAACTAATTATTGCAAATAGTGGCAAATATTTGCACCTCAGTACTGTAGTACATTATAAAACGGTATACAATAATAATGTAGTAAGTGTAAACTATACTTTTTATTAAAATTATCAGATAGATGCTGCCTCATGGGACAATAAAGCCCGCTTTACACCTATCCTAACCCTACCCAGGACTTTATTTTTAACTTTCCAATTATTTCCTTAATTTTTATTAAAAATAAATGCCTTTCCGATGTGATATGAGATGTGAAAAGGGAGAAGAACGAGTTTGGCAAACGAGGTGGGCAGACTAGCCTCTGCCAACAAGGCAGGCTATTTGCACTTAGTGTAAATAGACACTCCATTCTTGAATTGTTAGAATGTTTATAGAGGAAGTGAAAGAAAGATAATTTGGTGTGACTGGTTTTCCTGTCAATAAATAAAGAAAAATGTCTCTGAATATCATCTGTATAGTCTCATACTACTTATAGAAGATTTATAAATGCATTTAAAAATTAATTAAGCATAGATCAAATTTTAAATAATACATAACATTTTGAATTGATATTTAAAACTGATTTATTAATTGTTTTTATCCATTTGCTAACTGTTTGTTTACTTATTTATTGTAATTTAATTTAATTTAATTTCTAAAGCCCATTATGCAACTGATCATACAGAAGCAACCAACAAACATTTGACTACATTTTAAAACAAAGGGTGTAATTGCAGTTCAGTGATGGCACAAAAATGGCACACTTCACCTTCCTAGAACCCATGAAATTGCTTGAGAAATGCAGTTTTCTTAGACAAACTCTAAATAAACTCTAAGCTAACAGACATGAACTAAAAGCCAACCAACTCCAATTACGATTTCATGAAAACATGAAATCAAAACCTATTTATTTAACTCCCTTAAAAATTAATTCTTATTTACATTTGCTTTATTAGTTAAATATTATCTGTAGAATTCAGCCAATGACAGCCCTAGATGTCAATACTTACCCACGCGGCCGTCGCTAAAATCTAACGAGGGCTTAAGAAGCAGAAATGTCTCTTTCAGCATTTGTATCTCAAGACAGTCAGTGAGATCAGTGCAAACGACAAGGTCCTGAATAACACAGCTCACGCCACACCGCAGAGTTTTACAGCACAACCAGTCCAGACTGCCTGTGAGAATAAATGCACATTCATGTTTTTATATATTTAAGCTTACAAAAACAGAACATAGACGGTTGTCAATGTGTCATTCAGTGGAGATGGGATTTATCAAGAGTTAAAACACAGTTACAGTAGTTATCCATTCATTGGAAATCAAGAGAATATCCAATAGATTTGGCTATTTTAAGTAACTATTCCTAAAAAACCTCACCAAGCACTGACTGGCGTAGCTCCTCCCATTTGCCGGCGTGAGCGAGGTGATAGGGCAGTTCGTGAAGCTTCCGCATGTTGGCGACTTCTCCAGTGAACCACAAGGGCTGGACTGGTGCCTCGAAAGAAAATAGCATGTTTTACCACCGGAGATATTGTAAAAAGGCTACTTGGCATTTAAAACAAATGTGACATAATGCTGATTTTGTGACTTTGAATGATACCTTTCTGTCAGCATTGAGCAGTGTACTTAGTGAGGGCAGAAGAATGGGCCTGAGCTGCCCCTGACTCCAACGTCCTGAGAAATACTCGGCGAGGATGGCGTGCATGTCAGCTTTCATATCGCGTGATAAATATCTCTTCCTTACCAGCTCTGCGAACTGCCTAAGAAATGTAAAGGTTGAGCTGGAACGGTGATGGGCATAGGAAGCACTGGGAGTTTTCTTAGTATGTTGCTTGACATGTGGGAAAGCAAAGCTTTACCTGTGGGTGAAACCCAGCAGAATTACACCACCCTCCCATCTCTCCGTCAGATGAGCGCTCAGGTCATGCCGAAGACGTGACCAGTAAAGTCGTGGGAAGCGCAGAAGTGTGTGGCTTGGGGGAAGCCAGTACTTATAAATTTCGGCCAGAACATCATTATCTAATGACAGGACATCCTGTAACTCTGCCTCTGATAGACCATTTCTGAATACGTAAAAGACAAAAAAATTACATTTAGAGACTTCCATTACTGTAAATGTCAACAATAAGAGCTGGACAAGAGTTGGCCAGTTTTGAAGGCTAATATTTGACTGTGGCATATATACCCACAAAAAGCAGACTCATAACGTGACACAGAGGCTACTTAAATACAAAATTCAAAATGTAAGAATTTTAGATGTGAATTTAAATATGAATGTGAATTTGAAAAGAATTGGCTACACCCATGAGAAACAGAATTTGATTGAATTCAAAGAAATTAATATAGCTGCAAGCAGCGATTACTGGGGTTCAAGTGCTTTAAGGCATTTAGGCAAATATGGAAAAAAAGACATATTAAGCAAGTCTACAACCACCTAAATCAATGTTTAAAAAAAAAAAAAAAAAGAAAAGCATTTTTGGCAAATACAGGTAATTTGCCATAGAAATATTATGGGGTTTTTTTGTACGTTTATGACTGTTATAGCACCAGATGTGGTCCAATCTTTGTAAAACTTTGCCTGCTTGTTTAGAATCACCTGTTGCATGTGCTCACCAGGCTTTGTGAATTTTAAGTTTTCCTTTTGGCTTTATAGGATTTTGGGTAAATTTGGACAGGCCCCTTTTCTTTTTCAGCCTCCCAAAGGGGAAATTTCAACATCTTTTTGATAATTATTGACCATTGTTGACTCATGTTGACAGGACAAATGGTTGCGCAGTTACAGCCATGTTTATGTTTTTTCCCCTCTAATAGCGCCACCAAGTGGCCAAGATGCACGATTTTTTACTGTGACCTCAGATTGAGCTCTTACATAAGTGTTCTGAGTTTGGTGAAGATATCTCATTCCTTTCAGGAAAATCCTTTCAGCCATTTTACTAAAAGTGGCCCCACCCCTTTCAAACGTTTTGGCGTACCTTAATGACGGTGAGTGAAAAGTTAAACTTTTTTTTTTGATAATTATTGATATTCACTCTCCAGAGAATCAAACTTCCTGCACTGATTTGGTTCTGATCGGGCGAAAAATCTAGGACTAGTTCACAAAAGTAGCTTTTTTCAAAAAATTTCCTCAGGCTCATAATCAAATCTGAGATGTGTGTTTTGTCCGACGTGAGCCAAGGATTCTAACAACATAAGACACTTGAGTCTGCAACTGACCGTTTCAGAGTTATGAGCAATTTCTGAGTTTTGTTTGCTGTAGCGCCCCCATCAGGCTGATTGGGGCAAGCCTTGGTCACATTGTCGGTGGTGTGAGTACTATCCCTCAGAGTTTCAAGTATCTACGTCTTACAGTTTGGTCTGCACAATCAGTCTTACGTAGAGATCGCTGGTCTGCGACCATTCTAACAATTACAATAGGGTTTCAGCGCTATGTGCTTGAACCCCTAAAAAGCATATATTAACATATTAACAGTATAATTTGAGGTGGTTCTGATGCTTTTTTGGCATTGTTTAATTCATCTTTCATGTGGCATTGCATTTTTACATGTTATTTGGATGTGGGAAAGCTAGGCAGCGTAAAGATGCCATTATACAAAATTACGAAAGCATTTACCAACAAAAAGTTAAAACACTCGACCTTCCTAAAACCAACACAAAAAAATATGACTTGCCTTGATAACAAGATGAAGCACAGAGCATGACTAACTAGCTTTTTCCCATGATTCTCCTCAAGTAACTCCACAAACTGTGTCATCACTTCCTGTGCAGAGATGCCCAGACGAACATTAGACATAGAGGTGTAGGAGGACCACTGTTTGGCAGTTTCTAGGATGAGTTTCAGATGCAAAGGGCTTCTGCTTTGCTGGAATCTGTTTAAGATGGTGTCTAACTGATCTGAGGTCAGCTTGCGTCCAGCTGCACTCATGTAGGCATCGATAATGTCCTTCCCTTGATCGTCTGTGAGAAGTTCCACTCTAAAGATGTTTTCTTCTGCTGAAACCAAAGATTTACATTTCTCAACATAGTCATCAGAAATAGAGAGTACGATTTGTACATTGGGAGGGATCGCTTTAGGTATCCAGTCTAGTTGATGAGGTTTGCTTGTCTCTAACAGCTGGTCCAAGGAGTCCAGAATGAGTAGGAGTGTGTCTCCTTGTTTTGACACGTCTTCCAGCATGGAATGGAAAAACCGGACTAGCTCTTCATGCGTGTTGGAAATATGTGGATACGGGAACTGCAACCCTAAAGCTCCACACACTTGAAGACAAACGCCTCTGAGAACAGAGTCAACATCCGAGCTGAGTGGAGACGTTCCCAGCAACCTCAGCACCACAACTCCCCGATGGTCAACCACGCCTCGTATCTCCTGTGCCAGTTTGCAAAGCAGAGCTGTTTTACCGACCCCTGAAGGTCCATGAACCAGAAGGGGTTCATGGCGAGCATTAGTGGACTCCCAGAGTGTAATGCAGATCTTTCCCAGAATGCTGTCCCTTCCTTTAAATACAGAGCACCTCTCCTCGCCCAGCATGGCGTGATGGAAAATCTCCTGTTTCAACCAAGACCATCCTGGTTCTACAGTGCCAGAAGTTCCTGAATTTTGCAGAGCATTCCTGCCGATCAATTCTTTCATTTGGGATGTTACCTGCTCACACAGTTTTCCCAGGTACTCCTTGTGTTCTTTGCGGCTCGGGTCCATAGCTCCTTTGCTGAGCTCCATGCAGAGAGGTTGGAGGCGACCTGTGTTGCAGATGCGTTGCTTTAGGTCGGCCAAGAGCTCCCGGGCTTCGGTGTCCAACAAGCCATCGGCTGTGACGTCCAGAAGAAACTTTGCAAAGTTTTTCTTGTTGGCTCTTTTACTAAGTCGAGGCAGTTCACGGAAAAACAGCACAGATGATGCATCCTTTTGAGTCTTGAGAAAGCCGTGCTCCATCTCAAACTCTAAGACTGTAAAATACACACAAAAAACATGAAAATAAAAGGAAAAATTAAGACAGGACTCATTAAACTTATAAGACTCTTTCCATTAATAGGGTCACTTAGAGATAAACTACTATGTAACAAAAAATAAAATGGAGATTTTGTCCTTTCTCAGCTCACATAATCTGCAAAATTGCGGTTGCAACAAACTAAAAATACAGATAACAGTTGAAGTCAAAAGTTTACATACAACTTGCAGAATATGCAAAATGTTAATGATTTTTCCAAAATAAGAAGGATCTTACAAAATGCATGTTGTTTTTATTTAGTACTGACCTGAATAAGATATTTTACATAAAAGATGTTTACATATAGTCAACAAGAGAAAATAATTTAGAATTTATAAAAATGACCCCGTTCAAAAGTTTACATCCTGATTCTTGTGTTGTTCCCTGAATGATCCACATCTGTGTTTATTTATTTAGTGATAGTTGATCATGAGTCCTTTGTTTGCCCTGAACAGTTAAACTGTCTGCTGTTCTTCAGAAAAATCCTTCAGGTCCCACAAATTCTTTGGTTTTTCAGCATTTTTGTGTATTTGATCCCTTTTCAACACTGAGTGTATGAGTTTGAGATCCATCTTTTTACACACTGAGGTCAACTGAGGGACTCATATGCAACTATTACAAAAGGGTCAAACACTCACTGATGCTCCAGAAGGAAAAACGATCCATTAAGATCCAGGGGGTGTAAACTTTTGAACAAAATTAAGATGAGTACATTTTTTTTTTTTTTTATGTTGCCTAAATATAGTATTTTTTCATTTAGTACTGCCCTTCAGAAGCTACAGAAGATACATACATGTTTCCCAGAAGAGAAAATAAGTTAAATTTACACTTATCTTCAAATTCCAAAAGTTTTCACCCCCCAGCTCTTAATGCATGGTTTTTTGCTTCTGGAGCATCAGTGAGTGCTTGAACCTTCTGTAATAGTTGCATATGAGTCCCTCAGTTGTCCTAAACCTGAAGGCTTTTTGACCTGAAGGATTTTATCTGAAGAACAGCCGTCAGTTTAACTGTTCAGGACTAACAAGTATACGTTTAAATATTTAGTTAATATTTATTAACTTTTATTAACTGAAATGTGCTTAGACAATCCCATTTGGTGGCTATAATACCAAAAAAAAAAAAAAAAAACACACACACACCTCCACTTCTTTCAACTGTATAAAAGTAAAGCCAAAATGTCCCAATATGGCCTAACTAAAACCATCTAAACTGACTAAAACCAAACTTTTCAGAAAAACCAACATATGAACATACATCAGCGTGAAAAGAACTAACCGAGTAACCAAAACTGGCTTTGGGAAAAAATTATTTGAAGTGTAATTAGATTTTTTTTAGTCTGGCTCACATCACATTTGTATGGTAGTATGTTTCTGCCACTGAATATAAAATAAAAAAGCGTAATTGTAACTTCTTATCTCACAATTCTGGCATTTTTTTCTTGCAGTTTCAAGTTTGCATCTTGCAATTCTAACTTCTTTTCTCAGAAATGCATGATACTTACAATTGTGTGTTATAACGATGTAAAATATAAAATGAGAAAAAAGTATTTTTTTCCTTTGGACATTATAACTTGCAATTGTTAATTGCAATTAAACAATTTCAGAATTGCAAGATATAAACTTGTAATTGCTAGAAGAAAAAAAAAAGTTGAGTTCATATCTCACATTTCTGACTATATTTCTCACAATTACATTATATCCCACAATTCTAAGGTTATAACTGGCAATTGTAAGTTCATATCTTGCAAATTCCAAGAAAGGAAGTTAGGATTGTGAGATAAAAAAGTCAATCAATTTTATTCAGTGGCAGAAACAGGTTTATATACATTCATTTAGATGGAGAGGGTGGGGTTTATGACCTGTAATGGAGCCAGTCACTAGAAGGTGATTGAAATCTTCACTTTCCAGTGTATGGCACACTTGGTTTATACAGTGGAAGTCAGTGGGGCCCAATGCTGTTTTGGAACCAATTGACTTCTTATCTGAAATTCTTATGGAATCTCTCACCAGATTTGAAAAACTTGTGCTTTTGGTCAACACTGATATCCCCGTCTCTCTCAGCCTGTTGAGCAGCTGTGCGGAGAGCCTGCAGCAATCGTGACTCTGTCAGATTCCAGGATATGACATCATTATCACGCAACTGCCCGCTTTCAGAGCCCCTATCATTGTAATGAGGATAGTGAGCTGTGATTGGCTGGAGGATATATGTGGGTGGGACTGAGTTACTGTCTTTGGAGAACCATTTGTTAAGGAGCTTTAAACTCTCTGAATCCTTGGGAAGTTTTGATACCAGCAACTCGAACTCCGTCTCTGGTATGAGGCGTGGGATGGGGCGATGGCCGTACTGATTACCGAGCAGAGCCTGAGACGAAAAACAGTGAAAAACAGAGATACAGAATTAAACTTATGCTTAGAGAAACAACACAAGTGTGAACTGAACTGGACACAGTTAGGTTGCTGGTGACACATACAATAAAAGTTGGGCCATCTGATATTCTCTGACAGGATTCGATTTCTTTTATGCTCAGTTCAGTGGTCAAGTGATCAGCTGTGAAGACGTCACGCACTCCGCATCTGAAATCCACTACCTGCGAGAAAGAGCAAACAAATTCAACAAACTAAAAGATGCCAGTGGATATGTTCAATAAATAAAAATGTAATGCCATTATAGGCAATTTTAATGTTTCCCACTAGACTGCAAATACTTTTTTAGCACAAACCTCAAAGATGAGACCCAAGCTTTGACAGTGGGTCTGCAACTCAGAATAGGCCTTCTCCCAGAATGCATTTCTCTCATTTTTCATGTCTGTCAAGTAGAAATCCATTAATGTCAGATCCTTGGGGAGTTTGTTTTGTGATATTTATTAATGCAAATTACGAAACCAGGAGCACTATGTACGAAAATGATTACCTAATACAAGTCATTTGTATGGTTTTACATCATTATAGAAAAATATCTGACCATCTTCATTAATCAGAACTATTCCAATATTTCAATATCAATACAAACACAAATTTTGGTAACACTTTATTTTAAGAACCAAATCTCACTTTTAACTAGTTTCTTATTAGCATGCATATTACTAGCATATGTGACCCTGGAGCATCAAAACTTAATTTTTGATTAGTAATATGCATTGCTATGAACTTCATTTGGACAACTTTAAAGACAATTTTCTCTATATTTAGATTTTTTTTTTTTTTTTTTCAAATATTGTCCTAACAAATGCATCAATGGAAATCTCAATTTCAAAACATTGACCCTTTTGACTGGTTTTGTGGTCCAGGGTCACCTTACAAAGCACATTAATATCTTATTCTGCATGACAGTATTTTAGATCCCTTGAAACTAACTGAACAACTACCTTACTATTAATAACCTGCAAAATAGGAGTTTATTGAAAAGTCATAGTTAATAGTTAGTCAATACTGAGAACTGTTCCCAAGTGAAAGTGTGACCCTAATTTTGCCTTTCTCCAGAGAATAAAAATAAATACATATATTCACACTTTTGGATTATTGCATTCTAAAATCCCATCATTTGTGATTACTGGATACACAAATGTATATATATATATATAGTATTTTATAGAGACCGCACCCACAGAGTGAAACAGAACATATTTTAGAATTGAGCATAATTAGAAAAATCACACTGAGTTTTAAGAATGTTATTTTAAAACTGAATTTAAATCCAGTTTAAAACTCGCTAATGTTTTATATGACCTTGATTAAAGGGTAACATTTCTTTCAGAAAAAAAAAAAGCAAAATAGGGGGACTTAACAAGCAGTGCAAGCCTAACCTGAGTATGTGGAGCTGATGAACACCCGCACCATTCTGGAAACAGGCCGTACAGCATCAGCGCTCTGTCCCCGCAGAGCCTCCAACCCAAGAGCTTCGCTCATCCCCACCACAGCCATCCCGACCAACACACCTCAAGAAATCCTGAGTATGACCGCCTGCGTTCCTGTTCTCATAATCCAGCCAAAGTGGCTCTACAGCACTGAACAAAGAGCTCCAGAACTATTAAGCATCTCTTCTAGGTTTGAGAAAGAAATAATCTGAAAGCTAAATATTAATTAGATTAAAAATGTTATCCGCAGTAATAAGGAAAAGAAAACAGCTCTGTTGCGAAGCGCTCTGCCTCATTTGTTTGTTCTCCTCTGCACCCGTCATTTTATCCACTGAGATCAGGAAGGCCGAGAGAGACCCGGTGTTTACGACCCGCCGCCTGCAGCAGAGATCAGACTCTGGAGACCATGAGCAGCTGCCACATGTTTAATTAACCTGGTAAGTGTAAATGCATAAACCGCTGCTTTTCATTTCTGACTACGAATCAAAGATCTGTGGAATCATTCTGCCTCATTACAAATTATCATAAAATCATTTTTAATGACTGATGTGAAACTGTTGAAACCAAGCATGATCCCAAAGGAGCAGGTGATTTTATTGCGCTGTTAACTAAACCTCTGCATGCGTTAATTGTTACTCTGTGTTGTTTGTTTCAGGCTCCTCTAATGTGCTCAGAACCCTTCAGTCCTGAGAGAGAATTACCCAAGTCTACGCTCACTGAGGAATCGGGTGCCAGGTTGATGATAGGAGTCACGATCAAAACTTACTCTGCCCCAGGCAAGATTGTGCAATATTTCTTTAATATGTTAACATAATTATTATAGTATTTTTTTCCCTGCTTTAAAGTTTATTTTTTTACACAAACTTTGTCGGTTTTAATATTACATTAAATGGGAAATGATTTAGTTTTCAAAATGGAAAAATGCTGCAGTTTTAACAGGAGCCTGTAGACTTCTTATACTTCTTATATATTTGTGCATGCATATATAGACTAAACACCCACATTATAATGTAACATTTATACACTGTGGTAGTTTTGCAAACATTACTGGGTTACACTTTACCTTGATAGATACTACATGTTAGACTTGATATGTAGTTACAAAGTTACTTACACATTACAATGTCTGTTGATAGACCGTCAAAATAAAGTGTAATAATGACTTATTATTGTTATATATATATATGGGAAAAAGACAAACAAGCATGCAAAGTTTTAAGGGCGATTGGACCACAGCTAGTTTCATATAGTTTTGATTTAGGGTTTATAGGCTTAGAGGCATATTTGGCCACAGTTATTTTCTAAATGACCCCATTATAGCTATCCAAAAAGGGGAAAGTTCACAATTTTTTGATAATTATTGACTCTAAGAGTCGAGAGAATTGTACTGCAGTGTTTGTTTGGAGGTAGAGTGTAAAACCTAGGAGTAGTTCAAAAAGTATGTTTTTTTGTGAATAATATCAAGCATTTAAAGAATTATTTGATTGACAGCAGTGGTCCTAGAGGCAAAGCTGTTTGGAATCAGGAGATCCATCATATGATGGGAAGATCTAGTGTATGCATGAACGTATGAACGTTTTCTGCAAGTTGAGGTCATTTATCATAGAACTAAACCATTTCTGAGTCTTATTTAAGTGTTATAGCACCAGCTGTGGTTCGATCGCCCTTAAAACTTTGCACGCTTGTTTAGAATCACCTGTCGCAAATGCTCAGAGAGTTTCGTAAAGTTTTGAGTTTTCCTTTAGGTTTTATAGGATTTTGGGTAAAATTGGACAGGCCCTTTTTCTAAACGACCTTGTTATAGTATCACAAAGGGTCAATTTCAACATTTTTTTGATAATTATAGGCCTGGAGAGTTCAGAGAATTGTACTGCAGTGTTTTCTTTTTCTCCAGATTGAGCAAAAAAACTATGACTAGTTAGCAAAAGTATATATATATATATATATATTTTACATCTTTTTAATCATTCAACAAACGATTACATTGACAGCAGTAGTTCTAGAGGCAAAGTTATCCAGAATGAGGTGTACACTCATTTACGGTCTTGAAAAATACAGTATTGTCCCCCCAGTGGCCGATTTCTTTCAAGATTCTCTCAGACCCAGGCCCACCGAGTTTCGTTCCAATCAGTTTAACAAGTGCTCAAAATTTGTCAGCCAATGGTGGCCATGTTTTTTCAGCTACACAAATGTCCTTGTAGACCCTTGTGGCACTTCAGACCAAGACCGTGCACACCAATTTTCATGTTGATAGGACAAATAGTTGTGCAGTTATAGCCATTGTTATGTTTTTTTTCCCTCTTATAGCACCACCAAGTGGCCAAGCTCCACAATTTTGTCCTGTTACCTCAGATTGAGCTCTTACTGAGATTGGCAGAGTTCTGAGTTTTTATAAAAGCGGTTCTGCCCCTTTCAAATGTTGTGGTGCCCCTTTGCGAATTGAAAGTTAAACTTTTTTTGATAATTATTGATATTCACTCTCCAGGGAATCTTCTTGCACTTTTTTTGGTCTGATTGGGCGAAAAACCTAGGACTATTTTGCAAAAGTAGGTTTTTCAAAAAATGCAAAATACCCAGAAATGTTACACTTGAGCCTGCAACTGAAGGTTTAGGAGTTATGAGGGATTTTGTACTTCTAATCGCTGTAGCGCCCCCGCCAGGCCGATTGGGGCGAGCCTTGGTAACGTTGTCGGCGGTCTGAGTACTACCATGCCTCCAAGTTTGAAGTCTCTACGAATTACGGTTTGGTCTGCACAATCAGTTTTACATGGAGATTGCTATTACGTGACCATTCTAACAATTACAATAGGGTTTCAGCACTACACACTTGAACCCCTAAATAAACTCAAATGTCCAGCTGCACAGTAATGTGAATTTAGGTGGGCAAATGAGCTTACAATGACTTTAGAAAGTCACAGTTTTTGGGGTGGATTCTGACCTGGACTTTTATTTATGAGATTCACCCATTAAAACACTAAGATCCTCGCCTGTTGCCCTGCTGTTAATCACGTAGATGGTATCCTGCATGTGACATCAGCCAAATTATGTGTTATGAGTGCACTGAAGCAGCTCCTTGCCATTTTCTACTGGGACTTCATTATGCTCTGCAGAAAACAGTTAAAACGCAACAAGAGTGTCATTTGTAGATGTTTTTTTTTTTTTTCTTTTTGAACAGATTTTCAATTTTAAAACAATGCTTCAAACTTTCATACTGAAAGCTCTTTGCACAAGTGCAGGGTTGGGAGAAGGTGTGAGAAGTGAATGAGCTTTTTGGGTTTTTTTCTAGGGAGATATCAGTCTGAGGCTTTAAGCGCTTCGCCTAACATTTAGGCAGTCAGCAGGCGCAGGGTTTGCCGGACTCCAGCTCAACCGTTAGTCCTTTGCTCAGGAGGAAAGCATCCTGCTTGGGTTCTCTTCCCAGGAACTTCTTAAGCATGTCAGCAGCGTCCTCAGAGCCTCCAGGCTTCAGAATGCACTTCCTGTAGTCCAGACCAACCTGTCAAACAACACAGAAACATGAGCAGACATACAAATGACATTTACACACAGGATTCACAAACACTGCAGGTTAATCTAACCTTGGGGTCCATGATGCCTTCTTGTTTAAAACGGGCATAGAACATGTCCATGGAGAAGACTTCACTCCACAGATAACCGTAGTACTGAGCATCATATCCTCCTGCCAGGTGACCAAAGGTAGCAGGCATGTTTGTCCCTGTAAGAGCACCGAAAAAAAGAAGAAAATGAGATTGAGAAGGTGCTGAGAACAATAACCATTGCATTTAGCAAGTTTAGCAATGTAATTAACTGCCTGTAGAGATAAATGATTATGAGTATGAGTATTCATTTTGTATGTACAGCATGAGAATTCATTACATATACATTATATATATACACACACACACACACACACACACACATTAGTATTGCAATGAATGTCTTCATTTAAGAAAAACAAATGTATTTTCTTTTTTTATTTCAATTTGAGACAAACTATTACAGTGATGATCACAATCTTCAGTTCTCTCTTTTTTTTTTTTTTTTTTTACACATAACTATTACAAACATTACAACAATAAATAATAAATAAATATATATTTGTATTTATATGCACTCACATAGTAATAGACATAGTAATTCTATGTACAACTACACACATTTTTCCTTGTGTCCATTTAGTGAAAAGGTTTGGGGGAAAAAGGAAAAAGGAGAAAAAAAAAAAAAACTACAGAAATGAACTAAAATTTTTTACTAAAAATCCATTTCAGAGCATTTACATATCGAATTATCATCAAAGGGTTAATAAATAATTAAATTATTATTATTATTATTATTATTATTATTATTATTATTATTATATTGCCCAGACCCAAACCTCATTTTACCTGGTGAAGCAGGAATTTCCAGGATGTCCAGGCAAAGTCTGGCATACTCCTCAGCCGGGTCAAGTCCACTCTTTGTGTGCAAAGCCTGGTCCACCTTTGCCAGAACTATCTGCCTCAAATTGAACAGCCCTGAAAAACAAGAAAAAATGTTTGTGAGCCAGAGGTTTTAATAGATCTTGAAATCTGTAAATAAGATATTTAAAAAAAGAAAAAAAACCTACTAAGACAACTCTTTCCTTTGGTAAAACTTTTACAGAAACATTCAAAATAAGACTGAAAGTGTGAGTAAAAAGAGTGAACATTTGCCATGTTGACTTATAGCCAGTGTGTAATCAGTTTTGGTTTTTATTTGTACATAATACCACATTTATGTGTGTTCTTTGGCCACCTGTGTTAGCAAGTCTAGACTTGATGAGTTTGTCCAGAAGCTCCTCTGGAATGGGGTTTCCTGTTTTGTAGTGCTTAGACATGCGCTGCAGGGGCTCCTTCTCCCAAACCCAGTTCTCCAACATCTGAGACGGCGCCTCCACGAAATCCCTCTCCACATGAGTCCCGCTGAACATCGCAAAGTCGGCCTGAACGAACAAAAGAACATACATATTTAATTGTCACAGACTGCAAAATAGTTGCAACTTAAATGTCACTGAAAGCCTTAATTCAGACCTGAGCACAAAGCTGGTGCATCACATGTCCAAACTCATGAAAGTACGTTTCCACTTCGTCGTGCTGCAGCAGGGACGGCGCATCAGCGGTGGGCTTACTGAAATTAGCCACCATGGCGGCTACAGCCATCTGCCTGGTCCCGTCTGGCAGCAAACAGCCGGGCTGCAGGCCAAAGCATGCAGCATGGCCGTACTTTCCTTCCCTAGAGGGATAACGGAGAATTAGCCTTTAATCTAGCTGAACTGCCACTGAAGCTCTGCGTTCAGGATAAAATTGGGTTCAACGTCTCAGAAATCAAGACAGCGAAGCCCTTGTTAAACCCTCAGGATACAGGAGATGAACTCAAAAATATTTTGCATTTTGACTGTCTCAGTATCTTTTTTTCCCCCAGAAGCATTTCTGCAGAATACAAGTATGAGTGCTCACCTGGGAAAAAGATCCAGATAAAACTGGCCCACGACATGACCGGAGGTGCGGTCTTTAACGCAGTACAGCGTTACGTCATCGTGCCACACAGGTGCGCCCTCCACCTGCTGAAAAGTGAGATTGAGCAGCTCCTGATAGATGTCCAGCAGGCCCTTGGTCACCACCTCCATTGGGAAATACTCTTTCAGTTGGTTCTGATCCACTGCATACTGGGTCTCTTCCACCTGGGTCATGTAGTAGCGCGTGTCCCAGGCGTGGAGTTCTCCGGTGAATGACAGATTCCTCTTTTGGCTTTCCTGTTCCTTCAGCTTCAAGATCACAGCCCTCTCCTGCTCACCCAGAGGCTTCAGTTTATGGGCCAGATCCTCTACAGTGTGCAGGAGATCATGGAACAAAGGGTTAAACTAAAGGACTGTACTACATTATTATTACTGAATTATTACGGTGTAAAATAAATAAATATATGAATAAATAAATAAATAAATAAATAAATAAATAAATAAATAAACTACCAGTCAAACGTTGGCGACTGGTAGTATATTGGTGAGTAAAATTTATTTTTTTTAAAGAATTCTCTAATGCTCACCAAGCCTGATTTTTTATTCAAAATACAGCAAAAGCAGTAAAACTGTGAAATATTTTTACTATTTAAAATAACTGCTTTCTATTTGAATATATTTATAAAATGCAGAATAAAATGTAATTTATTCCTGTGATCAAAGATACATTTTCAGCATCATTACTCCAGTCTTCAGTGTCACATGATCCTTCAGAAATCATTCATATATGCCGATTTGCTGCTTGTTATTATTATTATTATTATCAATATTTAAAACCATAAAGTACATTTTCTTCAGGATTCTTTGATGAATAGGGATCCAAAGATCAGCATTTATCTGAAATAAAAAGCTTTTGTGACATTATACACTATACCATTCAAAGCTTAGAGTCAGTATAATACATACATATATATATACATACATACATACATACATACATATACATATATATATATATATATATATATTTTTTT
>JAHKKF010534075.1:0-10960 GCA_019740295.1 Labeo calbasu
TGGACACGCAGCCTTAGGGTATGTAGAAAAACTCCCATCACATTTTCTCCTCCAACTTTAAAATCGTCCTACTTCGCTGCAGAAGTACCGACCCTTCATCCTCGGCTGGGATCTTTAGAGCCACTGCATTTTGGAAGTTCAAACTCTATATAAAGTCCACTATATGGAGAACATTCTTAAAGTGTTTCTTAAAAAACAATTTCTTTACGACTGGAGAAAGAAAGATATGGATCTTGGATGACAAGGGGGTGAGTAAATTATCTGTAAATTTTTGCTCTGTAAGTGAACCTCTTTAAGAAATGAAAGTGACCCAGCACATCTTGCCATTTTTAAAAAAATACAAGTATTCCCAGTGCAATCAACTGTCCATATACGTAAAAAATAGCAAATGGAAAAACAGTTCTTATTTACAAAGTGAGATGACCCAAAATGATGCAGACACATTGTTTAGTAAATGGCAGTGTTCCATGTCAAATACAATACGGCCAACATTAATAAAACTGCATATTTATATGCATTCAGCACCATTTGGGATGCTGTTACAATGTAGTAAGTTAGCATTTTGCTGTGACTTCATGTTATGAGATCAGCAGTGCAGTTCACTGACTGACAGGTCTTAAGAGTCTTTCAGTGTGTGTGTGTTCATATGTACAGCGTCTCAAACACCAGACTGGAGTTTGCTCACGTTTCTCTGATGCATACTGTGATGTCTGACCAGCTCATCTGAGCGGGCGAACTTTTTCTGACAGCTGGGCCAGCGGCACGTAAACGGCTTCTCACCTGACAACCACGAGAGTAAACAAAGGAACATGTTTTATTGATGTACTGTAATAAAATTAATGCATATGCAACAAATAGTTCAAATGGTTTTGGAGAAGTTTGAAAAAAAAGGTTTACGCACTTGTTTTACCTGTATGAGTCCGAGTGTGGGTCTTAAGATGGTCTGAGCGGGAAAACTTTCTTTGACATGTCTCACACTGAAAGGGTTTGACGCCTACAGGAGCAAAGCAGGACACAGAAAGACAGACAGCTGTGGTGGGCTTCACATACTTTCTACAAGTGATGGATTCATGACAGCTGGAATTAGTGGGTGGGTCTTAATGTGAAGCATCTGATTGGACAAACGTCTCCTAAGCGCAAGATGTTTTGCCAAGAGAAAGACTGAATTTTATATTCTAATAGCATATGTAACATTTTAAGGAGAACTCCACTTCCAGAACAACAATTTACAGATAATGTACTCACCCCCTTGTCATCCAAGATGTTCATGTGTTTCTGTCTTCAGTCGTAAAGAAATTATGGTTTTTGAGGAAAGCATTTCAGGATTTTTCTCCATAAAATGGACTTCCAAAATGTAGTTTAAATGCAGTTTCACAGGGCTCTAAACGATCCCAGCTGAGGAAGAAGGGTCTTATCTAGCGAAACGATCTGTTATTTTTTTCGAAAAATAAAAATTTGTATACTTTTTAAGCACAAAAGCTATGTAGCACAGCTTCTGAGATGTGCGTCCACGATGCTACGAATTAGTAATTGGTTGTTCTTAAATGATTCTTTCATTTTGAATGAATCTTCAGTGTGACTTAGGAAGAACGAGTCATCTCGGAGAGTGATTCGTTCAGTCACGCATGCGCAACATCCTATTAGGTTCTGTACTGGAATTAGTTCACCTGGTTTGAGTCTGCAGGTTTTTCAAGTCATTCGTTCGTCTTATGGGGCTGTCACGTAATGAACGAACGACTCAAACCTGAAAACTTGTCAGATAAGAGGTGAGGTGAGCTAATCATAGACTAAAGACCCAGGTCAACAATGAATTAATCTTTTCTGTTTCTTATAGCATTATAGTTTTGTCTTGTTGTAGTGTGATCAACATTTGTGTAAGCAGTAGTGTTAGGGAAGTAATTATAATTGTGCTATTTTTTAGTTATATTTTGCTAAAATGAACGAAATGACTCGAAAAAAGATTCGTTCATTTTGCTGAACGAGACTCAAAGGTCCGAGTTGGTAAAATTATCGGAACATCCCATCACTACTACGAATCATGTATAAGTTCATCGCCTGTGTACTGCAGGGGTGCCCAGCCCTGTTCCTGGAGAACTACCTTCCTGCAGAACCCTGATCAAACACACCTTTCTGTAATTATCAAGTGCTCGTTCAGATCCTAATTAGTTGGTTCAGCTGTGTTTGATCAGGGTTGGTGCTGAACTCTGCAGGAAGGTAGATCTCCAGGAACAGGGCTGAGCACCCCTGTTGTACTGAGTATGGCGAAAAACTTATCTTATTTTCTCCTACAACTTTGAGGAGGAAATCGTTGTACCCTTTTTGTTTGTAAACAGCGTTTACAAAAAACTTACTTAGACTTTCTTAGTCTTTGCGCGTTCGCTTTGTAAACACTGGGTCTGTAGTTCCGCCTTCCGACCTTTCGTCTTGATTCAATAGTACGTAGCATCGTGAACGTGCATCCCAGAGCCTATGCTACACAAGCTTTTGTGCTTAAAAATGTATTTTCCGAAAAAAATGACACATTGTGTCACTAGATAAGACTCTTCTTCCTTAGCTGGGATCGTTTAGACTCCTTTGAAGCTGCATTTAAACTACAATTTGGAAGTTCAAAATCAGGGCACCAATGAAGTCCATTACATGGAGAAAAATCCTGAAATGCTTTCCTCATAAAACATAATTTCTTCACGACTGAAGACAGAAAGATATTAACATCTTGGATGACAAGGGGGTGAGTAAATTATTTGTGAATTGTTGTTCTGGAAGTGGACTTCTCCTTTAAAGAGATAGTTCACCCTCATGTTGTATTTTAATGATGTCCTTACTACTTTTCTAGGCCTTGAACGTGTCAGACGTGTTTCTGTCTATCAGTGCTGGGAATAACAGCATTATAAATAAACAATGTTACTAACAGTGTTGTTTTTTTTCAGTAACAAGTAATCAAACAAATTACTGTTTCCCCACTGTTACCGTTACTTACAATAAATTGCGGTGTTACTATAACTGATTATAATATTATTATAATTTTATTTTTCAGTTAATCTGAATGAATGCACCGCATACCTGTATTTGACGAACCGTAAACTCTAATGTGAAGGCACACGACTAGCCGTCACTTTGTCTCACACACGCGCACAGAAATATACAGAACGAAAGAGTCTTATATACCATGCAGAATTGACGCGCTACATGTAAACAATATTCTTTATTGTGTTTTCCTCTCAAAATAATGGAGATCCTTTGGAATTTTTCAGCTTTTAAGAACTGCCAGTTTCTCCAGTAGTAGGCGGAACTAATGTACAAACGGCAATCTTATTGGCTGGCACTCAGCTATTATCATCCCTGTTTTGATTTCAGCAAATCAGTTCAACACAGACAACGTGATTAATATTCATAAACCCAGCAGCTCATTAATTAATCCTTAGTGCATTTTATATTGTTATAGCATCAGTATTATTTTTAGTTTATATATATATATATATATATATATACATATATAATATTAGTCTGGTGAAAACACTGAAAATTGAATTCATTTCATTTAAATTTTATTCATTTAACATATTTAATATTGGGGGAATCCGAGTTACTATTTGTAAGAAGTAACCTGTAACTATAACTAATTACTTTTTTAAAGTAATATGCCCAACACTGCTGTCTATGCAGGGTCAGAAAGCTCTCAGATTTCATAAAAAAAGATCTTAATTTGTGATTTGAAGATGAACAAAGGTCTTACAAGCTTGAAACAACACAAGGGTGAGTAACTAATGACAAAACTTAAATTGTTGGGGGTGAAGTATCCCTTTAAGAGTAAACTATACTTATTCATGTATTGTAAAAACTTTAATTTGCTGTGAAGTTGCTTTGCAACGATATGTATTGTGAAAAGCGCTATACAAATAAATTTAAAAATGAATTGAACTTAAAAGTTAAAGGTTCCAAAAGGGTTTTTTTGGCAGTGATATCCTAAAACCACCATTTTTAGTTTCCTTTTAGTGAACTGTTCTTGACAGAACAATTTTTCTTAGTATAAAGAACATTTTAATAATCTTATAACCTTTTATTTCATTGTAGAATCAAAATTCTGTGTGAGTGTAGCTTATAAATGACCTCAAAGCTAATGGATTAAAAGCCACAAAACTTCCATATTTCTGTCCTGGAGTGTTTTGAAGAGTAAAGACGTGTCTAACCTGTGTGTCTGCGCTGGTGTCTCTTGAGTTGGTCAGATCTGGAAAACCTGCGGCCGCAGCCTGTGTAGTCACACTGGTAGGGCTTCTCACCTGAGCATGACAGAAAACAACGTCAGCGCAATACTGTCTGATGTGTGGACGTGACTGTAGTCTCTGCCATTAACATGAAGCTTCCACTAGGCGGCGCCATTTGAATTAAGCATTTATTTTGTTTTGCTCTGAGTGTCATACATCAGATATTTTTCTGTGAAACATGCCATGAGGTCACAAATTACTCACTCCACATGTTTCTTAGTAATGTTGGTGATTCTTGTGCAACAGAGACAAATAATTTACTATGGTAACATTACACCAAAATAGAGATACTCCAGAGGTAAACTGCTATTAACAACAGTATCATCAAAAGAATTTAATCAAAAATGACAGAAAGACTCTGACAATTCATTTAGGTGACACTTTTATCCAAAGCTTCTAATTATTCTAATAATAACAATAATAGAAATAGATCGATCAGTTTTTGTGCAAATGAAAAACATTTCAGTAACACTTTACAATACATTCCCATTAGTTACTAACATTAGTTAGTGCTTTACCTAACAATGTTACCTACATACGTTACAGTATTTATTAATTTTGGTTATCAATCAAAGGGGAGACACTGCAGGCAAAAACACTGTTTTTTCATGCACCTGTCAAGTTTGAGATTTTGGGCTTTTTGGTTTTTCATAAAGTGTTTTTTCAGACTAGTTGAAAGAAAACATCCAGAAGACACTGTTAAGTCTTTCTTTTATAGCACTATATCTATTTGTGTCAATAGATTTCAATTACAGTACATATTTTAAAAGCCGTTTTCTCAAAATGAGTTTTTTCTCCTACATTGAGCCATAAATCTCCACTTCAGTAGCACCAAAATCAGACTTTACATTGTCTATATCCTGAAGGTTTTTACAGAGGGATTTGTTATTTATTTTGCTTGACTTTACACAACATTTTATTCCCTCAAAAACTGAAAAATATGTTTTCTGTCTTTTCTGAATTATGGAGTGACAAAATGAGATATCGAAAAAATTCCCTCTGTAAAAACATTTGACCCTACTATGTCAAAAAACTTTAAAACTGACTTCATCCAGTGTTTAGATTTTTGTACTAGAAATGTATGTAAATGAGTGCATATTTCATTAAATAATGCCTCATTTGCATATTTAAACCTAACATTTTAGAAAACTTGTAATACAAAAAATGTGCCTCGGCTTAATTATTACCGTTTCTGATGGTCATTATTAGTTCATGTTGTCAACTAATCTAACAAATGAAAGTTTACAGTAAAGTAAAACCACTACAGTGATATTCTGTGATAAAAAAAATAATCAAATTAATTTTCTTTGAAATTTCCAGCAATGCATATTTACATTTATTCATTTAGCAGATGTTTTTATCTAAAATGTTTTACAGTACATTTTCTGTCTTCTAGTTAATAACAATTAATAACAATAAATATATCCGTTTTTGTGTGAGAGAAAACATTTTTGATAGATTTAGAAATGAATAGACCTTAATTTACAATAAGGTCTCATTAGCTGATGCATTAACCAACTTTAACTCACAATTAGCTATATTTTTTTACATTATTTGTTATCATTAGTAATCTCAGGTCCATTAGATAATATTAACAGAAACAACTTTTGATTTCAATAATGTATTAGTAAATGTTGAAATTAACAATAAAATGTAGAAATGCCTTATAAGTACTTTCACTGTTAGTTGATTTTAACTAATACAATTAACTAATGTTAACAAATGATTTTGTAACTTTGTGTAAACCATAATGCTACTTAAAGTTATTACCCATTTTATTAATGTTTTCCAATGAATAATAATTGTTGTGCAATGACTAATGTTTACTGTAAAGTGTCTTTTTTAGGGTGTGCCTTTACTTTTTTCAATTAGATGAGATAATACAGTCAGGTTGCCATGGATACCAGAAAGCAATTCTCTCCTAAGTGAGTCCACGCTTACTTTTAGTGGAGTGTGTGTGTGCTTGTGTGAATGTGTTGATTCATGGTTGTTATCAGACTCACACAGTCACTAGAATAAAATCAGACATTCCTGAGAGCTGGAATTTAAATGTCCAGGGACCTGATCTCATAAATTTATGTTTTTGAGCGATGGAGAAATTTTCACGTCTTCTCATTTAATCAGTATCTCTTATTGGAGGTTTGAAAAAATAGATTCATGTATGAATTATGACTGTTATGCATGTTGCATAACACCGTAAATCTTACCTGCTGCTCTTTTTAAGAGGAAAAAGATCTCAGTCTAGACTATAAAAGCAGGATTGTTTGTGACCCTAAAATGAAACTATCGTCCGCATATGGTGGCGTCTCACCTGTGTGTTTCCTGCCGTGCATCTGCAGGTGGGACAGTTTGAAGTATCTCTTGCTGCAGCCGGGGTAAGGACACATGAAAGGCCGTTTCTCACTGCTCTCTGATGATTTAATGGAGGGAGTGATGCCTGGTACTCTCCGCACATCCTGGAGAAAAAAAATAAAACAGAATAACTGGCAATCAACAAACTCTATTTGCCAATTCTGCTGCACTTTGAGCCCCTGTTTGTTTTAACTTCTGCATTACCAAACCCCGGATGAGTTCTGCATCTGAGCAAACCCTCTTATCTTGAGGCCTGTTAAATATCAATTTAGCTTTTAAAAGCCTTTAGAGGAAAGCTTTAAAGTAAAGTTATAAACATACATACATGCACGCTATTCTCTGGACAGTATCAGCTTTCTCAAGCTCTGATGGATGTTGATTCAGGCCAAACACACACTAGAAACTGAAGCAGTGTCATGTCCTCTAGACTTCAACACATATAAAGCTCTTTTGCAGGCTTGACTAATCAAACACACACTTTTACTCTAAACTTCACATTTGAGGTGAGGATGGTGTGTCCGCCATTGTGGCCTTGTGCTTGGCTAGGAGGCGGAAGAGAAATTCTTACCAAACTTTTGAACATTTTATATGAATACAGTTTACATACACCTTGCAGAATCTGCAAAATGTTAATTATTTTACCAAAATAAGAGGGATCATACAAAATGCATGTTATTTTTTATCTAGTACTGACCTGAATTAGATATTTCACATAAAAGATGTTTACATATAGTCCACAAGAGAAAATAATAGTTGAATGCAGAAAAATTACCCTTTTCAAAAGTTTACATACGCTTGATTCGTATTACTGTGTTGTCACATGAATGAACCACAGCTGTGTTTTTGTTTAATGATAGTTGTTCATGAGTCCCTTGTTTGACCAGAACAGTTAAACTGCCCGCTGTTCTTCAGAAAAAATCCTTCAGGTCCCACAAATTCTTTGGTTTTTCAGCATTTTTGTGTATTTGGACTCTTTCCAACAATGACTGTATGATTTTAAAATCCATCTTTTCACTCTGAGGACAACTGAGGGACTATTATGCAACTATTACAGAAGGTTCAAACACTCACTGATGCTCCAGAAGGAAAAATTATGCATTAAGAGCCGGGGGGTGAAGACTTTTGAACAGAAATAAAATTATTTTTCTTATTTTGCCTAAATATCATATTTTCTTCATTTAATACTGCCCTTCAGAAGCTACAGAAGATCCTTACAAAAGACTAAAGTTAAATTTACCCTGATCTTTAAATTTAAAAAAATGTCACCCCTGGCTCCTTATGCATTGTGTTTCCTTCTGGAGCATCAGTTTGAACCTTCTGTAATAGTTGCACAAGAGTCCCTCAGTTGTCCTCAGTGTGAAAAAATGGATTTTAAAATCATACAGTCATTGTTGGAAAGAATTCAAATACACAAAAATGCTGAAAAACCAAAGAATTTGTGGGAACTGAAGGATTTTTCTCAAGAACAGTGGGCAGTTTAACTGTTCAGGACAAACAAGGGATTCATGAACAACTATCACTAAACAAAAAAACACAGCTGTGGATCATTCAGGTAACAACACAGTATAACTTTTGAAAAGGGTAATTTTTATAAATTCAACTATTATTTTCTCTTGTGGACTACATGTAAACATCTTTTATGTGAAATATCTTATCCAGGTCAGTACTAAATAAAAAATAGCATGCATTTTGGTAAAATAATTAACATTTTGCAGATTCTGCAAGGTGTATGTAAACTTTTGACCTCAACTGTATATATATAATGATTATTATGAGTAATATATAATAATTCAGCATACTTCATGGCTATATTATTGTGAGAATCTGTGTGTGCACATGTGAAATGTACATGTGTATGAGTTTGTCTCTGTGTTTTGAGTCTGTGTGTTTTGCAGTCACCCACCTGTACTCCTCTGAACACACCATGTGTGTGTATGTGATACTGAGTGCTGCAGCTATACACCAGCGGCGCTCCAGCAGGCGCTTCAGCCTCATAACCATTACTGTGACTAAACACAAATCCAAAGACAAAAGAAAGCGTTACACATGACAGATAAAACAAGAGCACTCGCAGAGAGACAGAGACCATTCAAACAGGGCTGATATATTACAGAGTAAATATGACCCTAAGATTAGAATAAGACTCTCCGAAAAAACTGATTTAAACGTGTTAATAGCTCCGCTATGAATCAGCTTTTCCTTCTTATTAACAAAAGGATGTTGTTATATCCAAAAACAACTGTGTAAAACTGTTTCAACTGTCATAAATGATAGCAAGGGGGACTGATGGTCTGGAGGGGGATTTGTAGTGTGGGCAGTAACTGATGAAGAGATGAAGACCTATAAAGCTTCTTCTTTGTCCGACTCGCTTCACGTCTCAGACTACACAATCAGCCATTGCTGGTTCAGTCCTCCCACAGCCCATCCATTCATCCGTTCAGTAGATAAACACCCTGTTGTCATGGCATTGGGGGTGAGGAAGGTGGATACCAAATCTTTTATCTGGACAGCCAGCATAAATATTCTGCCCAGCGTTCCAGTCACCTTTTCCAGTGGCAGAGTTCCTCTGTCTATAGACAAGCGCATATTCACTCAATGACTCAAAACAAGAAATAAAATTCCCACAATGCTGTGGGACTTTCCCCTCTGCCCTTCTACATCGCTTCATTTCAACATCTTTCTGTCTCTCACACACACACAAAAACAAAACTACCCCAGACTGCCTCTTCAACACATCCAAGGTCAGACACTCTATCTGAGCTGGACGGTTGACTGAGCAGGATCCATTCCTATCTCCTCTGCTGTCACCACAGCATAATTCATACTCCTACTTCAGTCTGTAATTTTGTTTCAAAGGACAGTGAGGCCTTCCTTCAAAACAGACACTAATTAGAACAGGGAACGGCACAGAAGATGAAACGAAGATGAGAAGAGAGGTGAGGAGGATGTAAAAAATGTGGGCTGTCTTTCTCTTCTTCTCAAGGAAAAGAAAAGATTGTCAAGGAAAGGAAACAGAAGGATGGGAAGAGTAAAAAAGGAGAGGAAAGGGTCCTAAAGGGAAGAAAAAAGGAAAATGTTGTAAAGAAAAGGGGTTATAAAGAAACATGATGTAAATAAAAGCAAAGGAAAGGAAAGGAAACAAAGTATGGGAAGAGTCAAAGACAAGTGGAAAGGTCTCAAAGGAAAGAAAAAGAAAGGAAATTGTAAAGAAATGAAAACAGTTATAATAAATGGAAAGGAAATTATTTAGGAAAGGAAAGGAAAGGAAGTATGAATAGTCAAAGAGAAGTGGAAAAGTTCTCAAAGGAAAGAAATGAAATTGTAAACAAATGGAAAGTTGTAAAAAGTGTTGTGATGGAAAGGAAATTAAAGGAAAGGAAAGGAAAGGTCAAAGAGGCGAGGAAATGGTCTTAAAGGACAGAAAAAGAAAAGGAAAGGAAGTAAGAGAAAGGGGTCTTAAAGGCAAGAAAAATAAAGGAAAGGGTTGTAAGGAAAGGAAAGAAAAGGAAGTATAGCAAGAGTCAAAGAGAAGTGGAAAAGTTCTCAAAAGAAAAGAAATTGTAAAGAAATGGAAAGAGTTGTAAAGAGAAATGTTGTAAAGGAAAGGAAAAGTTAAAGAGGAGAGGAAATGGTCTTAAAGGACAGAAAAAGAAAGGAAAGCATTGGAAAGGAAAAGAAACTAAACGAAACAAAGTATGGGAAGAGTCAAAGAGAAGTGGAAACGTTCTCAAAAGAAAGGAAATTGTAAAGAAATGGAAAGAGTTGTAAAGAGAAATGTTGTGAAGGAAAGGAAAGGAAAGGAAAGGAAAGGAAAGGAAACAAAGTATGGGAAGAGTCAAAGAGAAGTGGAAAAGTTCTCAAAAGAAAGGAAATTGTAAAGAAATGGAAAGAGTTGTAAAGAGAAGTGTTGTAAAGAAAAGGAAAGGAAAGATCAAAGAGGAGAGGAAATGGTCTCGAAGGACAGGAAAAAAGGAAAGCATTGGAAAGGAAAGGAAATGAAACAAAGTATGGGAAGAGTCAAAGAGAAGTGGAAAAGTTCTCAAAAGAAAGGAAATTGTAAAGAAATGGAAGGAGTAGTAAAGAGAAGTGTTGTAAAGGAAAGGAAAGGTCAAAGAGGAGAGAAAATGGTCTTGAAGGACAGAAAAGGAAAGAACACGAAGTATGGGAAGAGTCAAAGAGAAGTGGAAAAGTTCTCAAAAGAAAGGAAATCGTAAAGAAATGGAAGGAGTAGTAAAGAGAAGTGTTGTGAAGGAAAGGAAAGGAAAGGAAAGGAAAGGAAAGGAAAGGAAAGGAAAGGAAAGGTCAAAGAGGAGAGAAAATGGACTTGAAGGACAGAAAAGGAAAGG
>JAHKKF010534078.1:5593-19233 GCA_019740295.1 Labeo calbasu
GCTCTTGGTTCTTCTTCACTTTTCACATGGGAAGAAACTCCCAGTCACCATCGAGTCAGAACATCTTTGGAGTTCATCACTCTTCGGACCCGGAAGAATGTGATCACGATTCCAAAACCACCACTGCTCCAAACCATTAAGACTTTCACCCGAGACTGCATTCGGACACTTGTTCAACGACCAAGGCAATGTAAGTATCGTACATTTAACTAAACAAAACAGAGGTTTAGTATAAGCTGTAGACAGCACTGATGGTTTCACTCAGATGGTTAACTGACTCTTTTCATAGCTTCATTTCCTTGTCTCTCTCTAACTGCTTCTCACTGACCCTTCCCCTATGTATGAGTGATTACATGTTTGTTTGTTTAGATTAGTTATGTGTCAGTCCTTCGTTAATAAAACTCTTGTGCACAAATCACATGAGTGTTGATTCTGATTCTGCCTTGCAAATTAATGTCCCTTTACGATTCCGATTCGACCTACATGCTCTAATGCAGTGGTACTTTAAGAAAGTTATTTTCTGTGTCCAAGAAAATATAATTTCTTCGAGTTGATAAAAAAGTTACTACTGGCAGCTGATATAAATAATTGTAATTAATCGTAATTAATTGTAATTATTTATATATATTTCCCTTTGAGCTAAATTCGCGACAACTCCCATCTCACTTTCTCCTCCAACTTCAAAATCATCCTACATTGCTGCAGCAGGAACGACAAACGACGTGTTTACAAAGTGAATGTGCAAAAAAGATCAAACACGCTTCACAAAAAAAAAAAGGTAAAAACAGCGATGTAGGACTAATTTGAAGTTGGAGAAGAAAATGAGATGGGAGTTTTTCGACCTACCCTAACTGTCTTGAACCGGAATACACAGAGTACACGCAGAGCTAGACTAGACGACCATTCGAGGTTAAAAGTATATATTATTATTATTATTATTATTATTATTATTATTTTTTATAGACAATAACCAATTGTTTTGCTAGATAAGACCCTTATTGCTCGACTTGGATCATTTAGAGCCCTTTGAAGCTGCATTTAAACTGCATTTTGGAAGTTTAAACCTGCAGGGGAACCTGTAAAGTCCACTATATGGAGAGAAATCCTAAAAAAAATGTTTTCCTCAAAAAAACATATATTGAAACAGATATTGAATGTATAATCTATATTGTTCTTTTTATGATTATTATTATTATTATTATTATTATTATTATTATTATTATTATTTCTTCTTGGGTTTATGCATGAACATATCCAGTCAAACCATAGTTTTTAATGTAAACCCTAATAGAGGCTACTATAGGCCAAGCAAATAGAAGGGTTAAAAAGTAATACATATACAAACAATATTAATAATACTAATATGAATGATATTAATACATTAATATGCTAATAATAAACTATCATTAGAAGGTTATTCAAGCATTAAGAATTAACATTAAGCTCCTTTATAGCATTTTCAAACCATTATTCTTTATGGAACCCTATAATAGGGTTCTATTTAGCACCGAAAGGGGTTATAAAATTGCTTCAAGCTGAAGAGCCTTTTTGTGATACTGTTTAGAACCATTTTTTGTAAGAGTGTATGTGTGCTTGTTTATCATGAAGCCCTTTTGTCTTTAGTGTAAGTGTAGTTTTCACATATGTTCACAGCGCATATGTCTTGCACAGTATGTATGTGCGTGTGTGTGTGTGTATCACATGGGTGGTTTACCATGGCAACCTTATGAAATCTCCCTGTGTAGTGTTTAAGTTGTGAGCAGAGGGAGTGTGTGTGTCTGGAGAGCAGACGGCAAACTTCCCTTGGGACCCTGAGGGTAAATAAGAGACAAAAACACAACTGCGAGTAAAGGGCGGATCAGAGCGAGGACAGAAACGTGACTTAGACTACCCAGTTTTACAGAATTCAGTTCAGCTCTCTCCTACATGAATGATTTTACAGTATAAGGGTGCAGTTATGTTTACTTTTTTAATATGTGATTTGACATTTCACATTATGTAAAATATTTCGCCTACAGGATTCAAATTTGTTAAACTTTGAACACGCAAAATTGCCATGTTTACCAATAAAAAGCTGGTTAGTTTGTAAGTGACCTCTGAGTAAGCGGTGCTTCATGCATCATTACACTATTGGTAGTTGACAATGAACCACTGTCTATTGTCAATAGTGTATAATGCCTGACGCACAGCTCACACAAAAGGTACTTTCAAACCACGCAGCTTTCTTGTGGTCAGTGCAGCGAATAACTTGATCAACCTGAACCCACTGCGAAATCTGTGTAAGGAAATTATTTACTCCCATGCAAAGCTCTTGATCGTGTGCATTCTTATTGTAATGAATGGATTTTTTACCACCAAAATTTTCAGAACAACCACACCTTAATTAGCGTGAGACTTCAGTCCCTAAAGCGAAGCTGGGAATGGAAAATTCTGCAGATGATGTACTGACAATGCGCAAATTAAAGCACAAATGCAGACACATAATTTTCATAATGACTAATGCAAATACAGTGCAAATTAGAATAGAGTCTCAGGGCAGACACGGAGACACGTTAAGCTGTATACACTCTTAAAAATAAAGGTGCTTTAAAAGATTCTTCACAGCGATGCCATAGAACAGTGGTTCTCAAACTTTTTATACCAAGTACCACCTCAGAAAATATTTGACTGTCCAAGTACCACCATGATGACCAGCATTAAAATACAGTAGTGTAGTAGGCCTAACTATTCAGCTACAGCTCTGCACAGTTCAAAAGCGAGGTAGTTTTATTCCTAAGAAGAATATTTATTGTTGTCAGCCACTTTAACATTGTAAATACACAGTTTGAACATTAACACTTACACAACAACTTATTATATAAAAATCTAAATTTTGTACGTTTTAACGTGAATTTATATTTAATTTAGTGATTCCTCTGTATACCACTAGAGGGAACCTATGGCCGCTTTAAGAGCCACTGCCATAGAAGAATCATTTTTGGTTCCACAAAGAACCATTTAGTCAAATGTTCTTTAAAGAACCACCTTTTTAAATCTTTTTATAATCTGAAGGACCTTCTGTCACCACAAAGAACCTTTTGTGAAACAGAAACATTCTTCAGATGTTAAAGGTTCTTTATGGACCCATTTACACAAAAAAGGTTTGTCTATGGCATCGTGAAGAACCTTTATTTTTAAGAGGGTACATGAAAATTGTGTATTGTACAAGCATTTCGTCCAGATGGATCCGATGTTTTGGGAGCCTGAAAACTGGGTCCCAGAGTGGATAAATCTGAAAACGACACCCTTGTGTTTTCGTGTGTACAGCCATTTTGTATATTTTGTGAAATAATGATGTCCTCACCCCACATCTCGACCCTAGTCAGACACCATCATGTAACAGCAACAACAACATGAACAAACAATGTACGACTGTATTTTTATTAACTAACTATAACACAGATTAATAAACAGTGTAATACATGTATTGTTCTATCTTCGCCTTGTCGTTGTGTTGGGTTTGTATATAGCGCGTAAGGTTTGAAGCTGCATTTAAACTGCATTTTGGAAGTTCAAACTTGGGGGCACAATTGAAGTCCACTATATGAATATACTTCCTGATTTTATTTTTCCTCAAGAAACATCATTTCTTAGAAGAAAGAGACAGACATCTTGGATGACAATGGGTGAGTATATCATCTGTAAATTTTTGTTCTGGAAGTGAACAACTCCTTTGGACATCGGATGCCCTTTTTCCACAAGTTGGTATGATTCTTTAGTGTCTAAAATTCCTCGGTGATTGTGTAAAACAATACCCTTTTTACCTTTTCAACACTAACTCTGTTTGCAGCGACCCATTTTGGTGCATGTCTCTTTAAATCATTGGTTTTCAAACCGGTCCTATGTGCACCCCCAACACTGACCGTTTTCTGTGTCTCCCTCATCTATCACACCTGATTCAACTCATCAGCTCATTAGTAGAGACAGCAAGACCTGAAATGGGTGTGTCAAATTTGTGAGACCTACAAAATGTGCAGTGTTGGGGGTGCTCGCTGGACCGGTTTAAAAACCACTGCTTTAAAGGATAATGAGCTACTGCTCACCCACCTTCTTTTCCATTTATTGTGTATTTAGTGGCACGTTACCATCAAAAACAACTAATCCACTGCATCCTCAGTGGCTCTCATGTCAGGAGTAAATGAAATGTACAACTGGCTGAGGGCTGAAATCAAAACAGCTCAGAAAATCAAAACGGCTTGATAACTGAGACTGTTTAAGTTTGTTGGAGATTAAAAAATAGGACTAAAATGATTTTTTTTTTTTTTTTTTATCACTGTAGGGTGGTTGTGTCCACACACAATTATATGCAAACACCATGTAAAAGGGGATTTTGCATCTGATGCCCCCTTTAATACATCACTTTGCGTGATCGTTTAAATAATCTCCTCCCATCAATTTTGTGTCTTAAGGGAAACTCCTATAAATGTAAATGCAAGAAGGCTAGCCGCAAAAAATAACTCTCCACATTTTGTCATCACTATTTTTTAGTGTATGTCTTTAGTAAATCCTGATGTAGGTTTTTAACCCTAAAAGAGCACTGATACTAGCTGTTAGTAAACTTGGCTCTAAATGTATAGATCATTACAGAAAGCCTTCAGTTTGCTCTCTTTCTAAATGCTCTTTGGTCTTTCCTGTTTGTGATGACTGCATAGATATACAGTAATGCGCCTTTTTAATGTTTGACATAATATTGCTGATAGCAATTTTGAGAGTCTACTTAAGATCAAGAGTTATCATGTGGATGCACAGCCCACACAGTTCACCGCTCAGTATGTTGTTTGTTTCTCAGTGTGCGTCTCTATGTGCATATGTGTGTTTGTGTCTGCTGCTCGCATCTGTTCACTTTCCACATCCCTTCTGGGAATCGAGAGCGCTCATATTATCAGCTTTATGGCTCTCTGAAATCCCCAATCAGCCAAATCCAGAGCCACTTGAATTAATTGATCCCTATATCGGATCCCATGGTGTAATTAAGGGGATAAAGTGGTAAGAGGCAGTCAGTCTAAGTCCTGTTCCCCCAAGACCATTCATCTCTGCAGCCCATCACCACACACGCGCTGCATTATTCATAACCGCTTTACACGACCATACATTTGCACGCTATACAGAGATGCCTTCAGTTGTGAGAGGGGACGTTTTTGAAACATTCAGAGGGCTTTTTTGAGCGCTGTTATTTCACATGCTTATTTAACTGGAGTCAGTATTTATTGTTGCTTCTTGCGCCGGCTGTGGACACCGGGGCTCAGAGCACCTACTGAATGAAGAAAAACAGCTTCTTCCACCATGTCAGTGTGAGTGTGTGTGCACAGGAATCTTGCTGGTTAAGGGAAATAAATGCATTGCGCTGTGTTGAGAGAAAGAATTGGTGATGGTGATGGTGGAGTCATACGCCTGTGTGTGTCTGAGGGAAGAAGAGTGTGTGTCCGGACTGTATGGTGGAGTCCAAACACGTTCCCATCTTGAGATTCAGGCATGCTCTCAAGTCTCTTAAGCTCAGATGCAGCTTGGGATCAAACTGTGGACTGAATTCATCATATTTTCCCCGCACAGATGCACACGAAGTAAGAGAGAGAGAGAGAGAGAGATTTTGAATTCCATCTTCAGATTGCCAGCAAGGTCAGGCTGTGTGTATCACTTATGTAGACTGTGGCATTCAAATCATTCTCCAAACCTTGACTAACCACTTAATGTGGCCAATCGCATTTGATCCCCTGTTGCCCAAACTGTGAGTAAATGCCCACCAGCAAAGTGGTGACACAAGGCCTTGTTAGGATGTTCTACATTTCCAATGTGTTGCAACAAATTATGAGTTGGATGCTTTGATACCGTCACAGCAAAATAAAATACTCGCATATTTACCAGTGTGTGTGTGGTTCGGGTATACCCTACGTTGTGGGGACATTTTGTCCCCATAACGTAGCGTATACCTGAACCGCACATGGTTCAGGCAATATCCAAAATCCTTGTGGGGACATCCCTGTTGAAAAAAAATCAGCATATCCTGTTTATGTCATTTCTGAAGAATGACAGCTGGTTTGAGTTGGTTTAAGCTGGTCCTTAGTTGGTCATTAGCTGGTTTAAGCTAGTTCTGAGCTGGAACTACTTGTTTAGGACCATCTTTGGACCAGCTCATGACCAATTTAGAACCAGCTCAGAACCAGCTTAAACTAAGGACCAGCTTAAACCAGCTGTCATGTTGCAAAACATACCTAACCAGCATACACTGACCCTATACACTTTTTAACATTCTTTTATAACTTAATTTTTTTATCTTTAAAAAATGAAGGAGGGATGGGGTAGTAAATGGCATCCTGGGTCGCTAAAGACCTGAGGTATGCATTTAAGGGTTAACAGTATTAAATTATATGTGATTAATCATGGTTAATCGTTTGACAGCACTCATTTTGCATTTTATTACTACATGTTGCCATTACAATTTTATTAAATTAATTTTATGAAAGTATCATTGTTGGTTAATAATTTTTTTCATCTAACTATCTAACCAACTAACTGACCAACAAACAAAGAAAGAAATAAAGAAGTGACTATTTTAGGTAAAGGATTAAATAAACTACAAGGATGCAATAAGGCTCAAATCCATTTCTAATCTGTCTGGGTTTGGATTTCTGCACATCCAGTTACAGGCATTGAAAATTATTCATCTAACACCAATGGAATGAGTAAACTTTAATTTTACAAATTTATAATGATTGCACACATTGACATAAGGTTAAACAAATAATCAAGAATTGTGTTGTGTTAGTTTATTTTAATTAACTAAATTAAAAGTAGAGGCAAAAATCCATTTTTGAGTGCAGTTCTTGTTTATGGCTCATACAGTGGCGAAGAATATAATGCACAGACAAAAAGGCAATGCACTAATAAACAGACTGTTCCTGTTTGTTAACATAGCTTCTGCAGCAGAGGATCTGTATGTGGGCAGCATGTCAATAGAGAGACTCTTAAACTCGCTGTCTCTCGTGTCATGACTGCTAATCTATCAGAGCAGGAACGGAGCACTTTTACCATAGTCTGGAATAAGTGCTGACCTACTTGATCCAGAGCAGACAATAGATGTGCCTGTTACCTGTCACTGCTCCATCACATTTACAAATACCCACACTCTAACATGTTTAAATCACACGGTTTCAGTTCAGTCTGTCAAAACATAAAGTGATTAATGGGATGGTGAGGGAAGGGACAGATTATGGACATGACTGCTGAGGCCCAGAGCTTCACCTCGATGGATCACACTGGCAGTTCTTAACCACGTGACACGGAAAAAAAGGAAGAAATATGGCCACTGCTAGAAGGGAAAGGTTGAATTGGCCAGTATTAGTCCGCCATCAGTTTCAGGAACTCAAACTGTCTGGAAGTGATCAAATTTAGCTCTTGACAAATCCGTTTGGATTACCATCCATAGCGTCATTCATATGGGCTTGGGGTTCTTTGAGACTTTTCACTGCTTGTGTCAGTCTGCTTGTCTGTGTATTTCTGTCTGTATGTCTGTCTATCTAGCTATTCATTCACATGATGACTGGGGAAAAAAATGTGTCTCTATACCTGCATTTTTTTTTTTTTTTCCAAAACTGCAAAAACATACTCCAACTAAAAGCTCCAACTGAAACACTAGAGGTAATAACTAGGGCTGGTAATTTAACGTGTCAATTAGATAAATTAATTAGGGTGAAAAAAAAAAAGATGTGTAAAAATTATTAACACATTTACCGCACTTGCCCAGCCCCAGACCTACATGGGTCATCTGACATTTCATACAGTTGACTGATAACAAATATGAGGCAGGACAACAACATAGAGGCTAGAGAATGCAGTTAGAAAGTCCCTAAAATTCAAGATATAGGGCAAAAAATGTATTTGTATCATGTATTTAAAGGGTTACTCCACCCCATAATGAAAATTTTGTCATTAATAATTTACCCCCATGTCGTTCCAAACCCATAAAAGCTTTGTTCGTCTTCAGAACACAATTTAAGACATGTTGGATGAAAACCAGAAGGCTTGTGACTGTCCCATTGACTGCCAGGTGAAAACCACCGTCAAGACCCAGAAGAGTATGAAAGACATCGTCAAAATAGTCCATCTGCCGCAAACTGTGTACACCATTCTGTGTCAGCCGCAACACACGGATAGGTTTTCTACGTATTTTTACGCTTTGATTTGAACGAAAACAGCGTATTCAGTGTACGCAGTTTGCGTCCAGCGGATAAGCACTGATGCGGAGGACACACATTTTTTAATAAAATTGTTTTTTTTGTTTGTTTTTTTTTATAAAGTATAAAGTATTCTCGTCGCTTCATAAAATTCAGACTGAACCACTGATGGCAGATGAACTGTTTTGACAATGTCTTTCATACTTTTCTGGGTCTTGACAGTGGTATTTATCTGGCAGTCAATGGGACAGTCACAAGCCTCCCGGTTTTCATCCAAAGTATCTTAAATTGTGTTCCGAAGAAGAACTAAGCTTTTACGCATTTGGAACGACATGGGGGTAAGTGATTATTGACAAAATTTTCATTTTGGGGGGGTGGAGTAACCCTTAAAGCAATATCACACAAGCAATAAGTGCAATAGGGGTTATGCGCAACAGACTTCCGTATTCTGCTAAACAGGTCTTGTTGCTTTCGGTTCACGTATTTTGCGTATGCCTCGATAAACAGCTAGCTAGTTTAATTAATTGCCTTAAAAGTCCATCGATATCACTATTATTTAATATGGCTATTAACACGTTCTCCGACAAGCGCAAGTGATGATACCTCTTTTCTGGATTTGGTCAGGTAACGTTTGACACATACCCTATATCACAAGAGTGCAAATGTGACACTGATCTTATACAACAATTAAATAAATAAGAAGTTAATAGTGTGTTATTTTAGACACAATGTTGTCTGTTTTGCTCAATTTTGCCAACAAAAATATAAAGACAAAGCAGAACTGTTCGTCTCCAAGCAACACACAAGCAACACATTGGGTAAACCATTGTGCTCACTGAATTTGAAAACATGCTGCACAGACTGATCGCTATATGACATCAAAGTACTGCGAGAGCGATTCAAAAGCATGCAGAGTCGTCTGCTCTCTAATCGCTCTTGTGGTACTTTGATGTCACACACCGATTGGTCTGATGGTAATGATCAGCTTCAAGTCGAGCAAGCCCAATGGACCATTCATAAAGAGAACCATTTACTTCATTCCTGAATGAATCGGTGATGACTTAATTATTAAGACATTTACCACCACCTACTGGCAGTTTAGTATTTATAGTATCTATTTATTTAATGAAATAATTTAATAATAATTTAAAAAATAATAAATAATATAATACTATTAGTAGTATATTATTAGTATAGTATTATAGTAGTATAGTATAGTTCACCAAAGTACGCAAAAATGAACATTTTGTCATAATTGTCATGGGGGATTGAATTTTGGCGATAAGAAGCTGTTGTAAGTCATTAGTGTCATTATTTGACTAACGTCAGTTTATAACAACTGCAACTCTTTACAAAAGGATTGAATTATTATCACATGTTCAGTTTTACTTGTTTGTTAGACAGTACTACCAAACATAACAAAAACTGTTAACTGTTATAAGCTGAAACAAAATTGTCCAAAGCATGAAAGTCCATAAATAGGCTCTTTGGACACAACACACCAGTACCTTAGTCCATAGAACCAAAAAGTAATGATAAAGATAATACTCATCAGTCTGTTGACTCAGTCCTTTTCTGCTTTGGGATAGACAGTAAACTGAAAATCCAAATGGAAAAATCTCATTTTCCCAAAAAGAGAAATGTATAATCCACTGGTTCAAGGCCCCATAAAAAAAAAACAGGTCCTCAGATTATGGTTCGAATATGTATATCCCAGACAAGAGCGTGCATTTACAAAACAGCTCATAAGTCTAAGACATCATTTTGGACTATAGTTCTGGAATCAAGGTAACAAAAAAGGTAACAAAAGCATGCCACCTTACCAAACATTCCATTTCAAAATGGCCACCCTTCCCCTCATATAGGCAGGCCATCACAATAAGAGTCCTTAGCAGCCAACAAAACTTCCCATAATTCCCCCTCACACAAAATGCATGAACATATCCAAATCAACATATCATGCAAAGTAATAAACAATAAGCATTTTAGGCATGTGAGACATTCATATAAAATTACCTTTTTACATCTTTACACCTATAGCGAGGAACTATCATACAGGCTTTACTGTGGCAGTTTCAACAAGTTATTGTTGATTCAATTCAGTTCAGTAACAATGTCAATGTTGCAAAATTCATAAATTTTGAATAAATTCTATTCAGCTATAAAGCAGCTGTACAGAAGACAATAGTATCATTATTCAGCCCAATTCAGTTTAAGTTTTGTTCTCATTTTACAGTGTCAGTTATGTCAGATTGTTAATATGATCTGATTATGTTGGCCTCAATGCAACTGTGAATCTGCTATTGCTTAAAAAAAATACGGTGCACATTCTTTGTGTGTGTTTTGTATTTGTACACATCAGGTATGTTTTTGGATGTTCACCCCAATTCAAATACAACATCATATGCTGCAGCAAAATTAGCACAGGAGTGCTTTTATTCCCACAAATAATTGGTGATAAAAATCATTATGGTTTCAGTTAAATTTCGAGTTATTGCAGGCCTTTTTTTTAAACTCATCATTTAGTTCTTCACTTGCACAGCACTTGAAATTCTGATTTAATTCTTTCACTTCATACTGAAGGGGAAAAAAATAGGCCACACAAATACCAAAAATCAATTGTACAAAGTTCTAACAGCCTTTGATTGAATTTCCCGTTATATAGAGGAGAATATTAGAAAATCATAAATCAGGTAAACATAACTCTGCATTGACAGGGTATGGGCTGTGCCCATATGTTTTGGCATTGCCTCAGTGGTTCATATAATTCTCAATCAGCGGCTGACAAAGGCAGGGTTAAATATGACAGGAAAATTCATTTCAAAACACCATCTTGAGCAGAACAGCAGTGAGCGCTGATCAATGACATTATTAATTACCCTTGCTGGGTATCGACTCTCTCTCGCTCTATCTGGATCTCCACTTCTTTCTATTTCTCCCCTATACCACACCCTAACATCTGATCTAGATGAAGATACATTATGTGCTATTGAGATGGGGGACGAACATACTTACATTGTTTGCTCTCATTCAGAATGAGGTGTCCTTCCCTGCCCCCGTGTTTTATGAACATCGTTGCGTAATGCTCTGCGGAAGTTTATGTAGGCCTAGTGGTGCAAGCCTTCACATTTGTGCAACTATTTTTCATTGTTTTTGCACCCAGGAAGTCTGTATTTGGAGCATTGTATAAATCATGGTCAAACATGGTCAAAAAGGTTAGGGACAAGTTTATATTATTGAGTCCAAAAGAAGTTAGAGAGTTTTGGGGGGTGCAATGGCCGTGCTCTCATACCTTGAGGGTCATGTTGGATTTCTGCAGCAGCTGAGAGCCACTGATCCAGGGTCAGTCCTCTGTGAGTGCTCCATCCATCACACTGGCTGAGGGACTTCATGAGGCTGAGCAGGGAACAGCAATGAACTCTGGGGAGTTTAGGCACCCTTCTGCAAAAGCAGAAGTCAGCAAACTCTCTAGGGCACAGGGTAAATAATGCATTTTTTTAAACAAATCTCAAGGGTTGTGTTACCCATGCCCTTGTGTAACTAATCACAGAGACAAAAATAATTCCTGTTATTCACAGCTGTTCACAGTGTACACAACTGCAGTTCTACTTATTTGGAAATGACATGTTTTTGTTGTTGAATAATACCTTTTCTGAATAAAACACCCCATTCTCCCTATTTTGTAGGGACTGAATGAGTAATGTTTTGCAGTCCATTGAACATCTATGGCATTCATAACTGAAACACCTGGTTTTGGACCACAACAATTTATTAGTATGGTGTAGGGCCTCTCTTTGCAGCCAGTACAGCATGAATTCATCTTGATAATGACAGATACAAACCCTGCGCAGTGGCCAGAGGTTTGAATCATTCCTCTTGCAGAACAGTGGCCAAGCCACTATGTGATGTTGGTGGAGGATTATGTTTCCTGACTTGCTCCTTCAAAATACCCCAAAATGGCTTAGTAATATTCAAATCTGGTGATTGTGCGGGCCATGGAGATGTTTTGCTTCACTTTCATGTTCATCAAACCACTCTGTGACCAGTCTTAATGTGTGTATTGGTGCATTATCATCCTGATACATGGCACCACCTTCAGGGTAACAATGTTTGAAATATTAGGTGCACATGGTCCTCCAGAATGGTTCGGTAGTCCTTGGCATGTGACCCCATTAAGCACAGTAGGTAATGTCATGATATTACAGCCCAACCCATCACTGATCCACCCCCATGCTTCACTTCATGCATCCAACAGTTTGGGGCTTCTCCAGATTGTAACTCCCATGTTGGATGTTGGAAAAACAGTGCAGGTGGACTCATCAGAAAACAATACATGCTTCACATTATCCACAGCCCATGATTTGCACTGCTGGCACCATTAAAACCGACATTTGGCATTGGAACGAGTGCCCAAATGCTTGGCTATAGCAGCTCGACCATGAATATTGACGCTGTGGAGTTCCCGAATAGGAGTTTACTTGTTAATGAGGTTCGGGAGCAAGGCCACACCTCAACCAATCACCTATCTTTCTGAAACTTTCATAAATATGGGGCTGCCCCATACCATACTGTTACTCTTAAACCCATCCTTACCCTCCCTTTCTTATCCATACAGCTATCCATATCCTCTATTTCTCTTACTTTCATGCCTGAATATACAAATGAGATGATACCCCCAACCTGAGTCTCTCTAGGCTATCAATTCCAGATGCCCAGATCAACCTGACCATCATCCAATGTCTCCTACCTTTTCACCCTCTTCCTACTCATCCCTTACATTCTGTGCAATAAAACTATTCCTGAACATTTTTGGTTGTGGTGTGGTCCTTGCTCTTGAAGAATAGTCAAGGTGCACATTTAATTCTAAAGTGAGCTGTAGTTTTATGTTGTTTGGATACAATCTGGGTTAGTGCCCAGAAATTCCTTTTGGACAGTTACCTCCTGCATCGACAGTTACCCCTTCTGGATGTGGTTCGTCCTTTGTGGTGGAATGGCAACATTACCTACACTCTAAAAAATGCTGGGTTAAAATCAACCCAACTTGGGTTATTTGACAACCCAGCACTGGGTAAATATTGGACAGAACACATGCTGGGTTATTTTGAAACAGCTCGTTGGGTTAAATGTTTTTTACCAAACATGATGGGTTATTTGGTTTCAGTCGACTAAAATTGACTGGAACTTTAAAAACACACACACAGAGAGAATTACTAGAGGCAACATCAATAATCAAAAGATGAACATTTAGTATTAAGCAAGAACTCATGGACAAAATCAGGGGCGTCGCTAGGGCTAATCATTCGGGGCTCGAGCCCCGAAAGTTTTTACTCCAGCCCCGAATGTTTTGTCCACGGAATTTGTCAAAGTTTGAATGAATCAATCAAAAGTTGGTCATTAAACTTAAATCAAGTCGCGATATGGACTAGTATC
>JAHKKF010534081.1:0-12627 GCA_019740295.1 Labeo calbasu
GAACTTGAGCGCGCAAAAGACGCGATATGTGAACGACCCCTTAGGCTACTATATATGTGACTATCAGATTGTAGCCATATTTCTGCTAGATATTTTTTTTATTTGACAAAAATTTTAATTTATGAAATGGCCCTGTTTAAATACGCTCTCAAATCTTTCTGAAATGTCAGGCAGACAACAAGCTCAACCTCAACGATTTATTCTTTGAAACTTTAATATTAATTTATGCAATTGCAATGCCTTGATTTTAGTAAGGTTAGTACACAGTCATAGACACAAATGCAATGGTACTAATAATTGGCATAATTTATTTTGGTGTTTCGGTTTTTGGTTTTCGGCCTTGGTTTTCTCTTTTTCGGCTTTCGGTGTCAGGTATTGCTGGTGTTGGTGTCTTAATTCCACATTGAACATTCATTGTGATAAATTGAAAAGTGAATATTAGTTATGTTTATGTGGTAAATTTCCTTTGAATCCATTATAAAGTTATTTTTCTAATAGTGCTAAATAGTGATTAATGTCGTATTTGTGCTTAAAAAGTGTATTTATCAAATTTATTATTTTCGCTTGGCTTGCCTGCGTCATGATGTCATCGCACACTTCAGTAGGTGGCGCGCCCGTGATGTGCTTCAATCAAAGTAAATACGCCATTAATGAAGCCATCACCGCAACGCTCAATGAGTATAGGTACTTAATGTCAATACGTACTTACCTAACAAGCGCTAAAAGAGTACGTACTTGTACTCTATGAATGTAATTCGGATGTCATCCGCCATGTTTACATTATCATGTGATCTACGAGCTCAAAACAAGCGCAACAATATAAAATATACGAGCGGCAGCTTTGATCTATCCGTAAATATTTTGATGTTGATAATTTGCTAATTGTGTGGTCATGTTAAAGAAACAATTTTATATTTTATCGTGATTGTAGTATAACCAGTTTATTATTATTATTTTTTTAACTTTAAAATACAGGGTGGCCCATTTATATGGATACATCACACATCAAACCTATTGGGAATTTCACAAGAAAAACAATGGTGTGCTTGGTTTTAACGTAACCTTATTCTTTCATGAGTTATTTACAAGTTTCTGACCACTTATAATGTGCCACAAACAGGACGTTAATATCACCAACCATTCCCATTTTATTAAAGTGTATCCATATAAATGGCCCACCCTGTATATTGTTAACAACGTGATCTAATTTTATAAGAAAACTTATAAGATAAAATCGTTCTCTTTAATATGTAGCTAATTTCTTCATTTTATGTGTAAAATTGACTTTAATTTAAGTGTCAATTCTTATGTGTAGAATTGACACTCTTCTCAATGGGGATATCGTTGAGCCAGAGGATGAGAAAGACCATAAAGACGAATCACTGAACCCCACAACCTTGAGGCAAGAGCGGGAGAACATGTGCGGGACAATCTGGGTATCACTGTGTCTGCTCGACTACCTGTGAAACATTTAAACAGAGTAAAACATTTCACAATTCAATGTTGTCAGCATTCCATTTCTTGACAAATTTCATTTCATGTTTACACTCACATGCAAATTTTTGTTGTAGCTCTATTACTTTTGTAGTGGGCTAAACCGCTGAACTGGTAAGCAGAAGGTTGCTGGTTTGCAACTACCTGAGCAAGGCTCTTTTCTCCAGGGGATTGGGGGTCCCTGTAATAAGAGGACTGTAAGTCACTTTGGATAAAGGTTTCAAGACTTTATTTGTTGATGCTTTTGGACGTGAATGTCGGCCTCCATTGACTAATACTGCATGAACAGAAACCGGCAGAACAGAATCACATCCTCAGTTTCTTTTAGTCTTTTTCTAGATGTTCTCGCTGGCTCTGAGCTCACTGAGGATGAAGAGGCCACAGCAACATCTGGCCCAGATGAGGCAGAAATGGCAGGTCGAGTGATGGAGGATCTCATCCATGGCACCAGACCATTTCCAGGATGCTGCTGTGGATTTCTCCTTTCTCACTGCTCACACCAGTCTGCAGACAAAGCAGCACAAATATAATACAAAAGCATTAATTTTAACTTTTTTTTTTTTTTTACAATAATTTTAAATTTTTTTTATTTCTGTATTAAAGTAACAAAATGATCTTACTTTATATTTTTGTTTCAGGTCTTCCTTTCTTCCCACAAATGCTGCCGTCACCTGCTAAAACCACAAAAGATCTGCAGCAAATGCACAGAATTCACAAATCAAAAGTTTCAATCCTTACATGCAAATTATTGTGTTGTGTTTAAATTTTATGTTTGTTTTTAATAATAATTTTATAATCATTAGTCATTCACATAATTCATATTTAATTATTTATTTGATTATTAAGTATTTATCATTTATTCATTTATTCATATATATACACTACCTTTCAAAGTGTGGGGTCAGTAAGACTTGTAATAGTCTTTAAAGAAGTCTCTTATGCTCATCAAGGCTGCATTTATTTGATTAAAAATATATATATAAAAAAAACAGTAATATTGCAAAATGTTTTTACAATATAAAATAATGTTTTTTTTATTTTAACATACTTTAAAATAGAATTTATTCCTGTGATGAAAAGCTGAATTTTTATCAGCTGTTACTCCAGTCTTTAGTGTCACATGATCCTTCAGAAATCATTTTAATATGCGGATTTATTATTAGAATGATCAGTGTTGGATAATATCAACAGTTGTGCTGCCAAATATTTTTTGGAACCTGTGATTTTTTTTTTTTTTTTTTTTTTTTTCAGGATTCTTTCATGAATAACAAGTTTAAAAAGTACAGTGTTTATTCAAAATAGAAATATTTTATAACAATGCAAATTATTTATTATGAACTTTTAATTATTAACTTAATACATCCTTGGTGAATAAAAGTATTAATTTATTTAAAAAAAGAAAAAGAAAGAAACAATAAAAATGTACTGACCCCAAACTTTTGAACGGTAGTTTATATATTGTTAATTTATAATTTATATTTCTTATTATTTTCCTTGCTTATGCATTTTCATTATTGTTCAGTTCTATGATTGTGGGGTTTCATGAATTGTTTGGTCTAAGAAATAGATAACGGGGATGTTTATGGAAATTCAAGGTTTATGGGATGTTGAATCTGTTTGATATATCATTGTTCTTTGAGCTGTACTCCTCAGACGAAGTTTGAACATTGAAACATGCAAAACTAAAACTTCAATAAAATCTGTTATACCTTTTTACCATCATCACTTCGTCTCCTGCTTCTGCTCATCTCTGGCTTCCATCGGTCAACTTCATAACTGACAGAAACCTGCTTGTTAGTGGGGTTGGAGTAACTACAGCTTGCTGACTAGTTGTTCTGTTACCGAAAGACTGATATTTTCTGACGGGATCTGGGGTCCGGGACTGGGTCCTGATTGTCTGGCGTGGGGACCTGATCTAACACTCTGTTTGATGTTACAATAAATGAAGTAAAGTACAACTTAAGATTTAAGATGTTTTATTAATTTATGTAATGTATACTCACTGAAAGCCTTTGTTGGCAGCATTCCAGCATTCCTTCATCAGTCACTCTTCACCGGATAAACACACGTGTGTCTCGCTCTCCCTGTAGTTGCTGATTTGTTAACTGGCTTTTTATCCAACACAAATGTTCCTCAATTTATCAACAGTAATGGACAAATGAAACAGATGAACTCATGTTTAGTTATGTACATGTGTTTATTTACACGATTTACATTCAACTAAAGCAGTGTTCAGCAGTGAATTCTACATAATAAGCACACATAATGTACATCACTCACACAGATGTCTGTTTCATGTTGTGATGTGCTCATCTGCAATTCTTTTACAACACTTTAGGTCAGTTGTTAAATAAACATTTAGTAATCAAATATGTATATGGCTTATGTAAATCCACTTTGTTGACGTACATGTGCTTACTGGAGCTCTACTGTTTGCTATACACAATTAAACGTGTTTTTACAGCAAAATTACAATACACTATAACGTTACTATCTAGTCTTTGCACCTAAATATACAGTTTAGTAAGTCAGCAAATACGGTTTTAACACAAGGAACCGTGTTTCGGTTTGCAATACTCACATTTGTAAACACCCTTGTCGCGGTTCTTAATCACGTTCGATGATGACGTTTGCTCTCCCGTGGACTCCTGGGATTGAAAAGTATCCGTCGATGAACACTTCAGAATCTGGGCTGAAACAGTAGACATCCGGGGATTTCTCGCCTACTCTTTTAGGTTTCGAACGTACTTCTTTCTTCACGTGCTCTTTTTTTCCTACTATATAGTAGGTAAGTAGGCATATTAGAACGCAAATTAAGTATACGTACGTCCGAATCTGGCGAGAATTAGTGCACTCGCCTACTAATTCTCGCCTACTCTTTTATGAATACTGAAGATTCAAACATACTTATTCGCTCGCCTATTTATTTATTTATTTATTTTTTTTTTTTTTTGCGTACTATATAGTAGGGAAGTATGCGGTTTCGAACGCAGCCAAAGTTATCTAAGTTACACAAATGCGCCAACAGATGGCGGTATGGAACTGCCAATAACCGATCGGGTGTGGCCTATAGACACCTTATTTTGTTAGCGTCATACTAGCTCAGGTTGTGAATCCCAAATGTTGTAATTGAGGAGGAGAGCACAGTGCGGGGTATGGAGGATGCAAAGTGAGGATGCAGGCAGTGCAAGTCCAGACGGTCAGAATTGAGGAAAGGATGTCATATTCTGAAGCACTAAAGAAAGTTGGAAAGAAGAATGAAATAGAGAGTAGAGGGGCATTTTACCTGAACAAAAAACGAACAACAAACAGGATGAAAAGAATGAGTTAACAAAGATCACAGACAAAGTATATGTGTTTGTGACATTCATGGTAGAAGTTGTCAACTGTTCTGCTCAAACTGATAGCCGGACAGAAAGAATCCGGATAATCAAAGCAGCCGAAAGTATTTGGAGATTAAAGATATCTCTTTAGACATGATAAATGATCATTTAAAAGCATATGTTAAAAACTCGCAAGCAGGATGTGGTGGATCATAATGGTATTTTCTATTTTACAGTGGAATGCCAAAAGTCTTATTGCAAATGGTCAAGAATTGAAGGAATATATCTCTAAGATAGAAAATAAGCCTGATATAATATGTGTAGAAGAAACTTAGCTTAAGTCACAGTTGAATTTACATTATTGGATATACAATTATTCGGAAAGATAGGAACCTTGATTTCTACATTAACAACACTAGCTTTGAAACGAGGCTTCATCTGGCAGACCTCTTAATACAAGCTCCGATGTCGGTTCAATGTCACATCAGTAGTTACAGTCATTGAAGATTTAACCATCCAAACTTGCTAACGATGTGAGAGCACAGCTTCGAACAACACATGCTGTCCCTGAGCACCGTAACGACATCTTTCATAAAGGTTTGCAACTTTACAAAGGAAACAATGATCCGAAAAACAGTAGCGCCCCTTGGAAACAGGTAGATATAACATAGAGGTGAAACTCCGCCTTTAAAAATAAATCGGAAGAGGAAGAGGACTTTACGCTAACAAAAGGGAAAGAATTTAGACTCGACGATTTTATGTTCTGCTTACTTTATTATTATTATTATTATTTTTTTTTTTTTACTAAGAAGGGACTTTTTTCCAGTATGCTCTTGTATCTGACAATGGCAACGGAACAGATTTATATGAGCAACTTCTCATCTTAAAATCAGTTTTAAACAGATCTACACTCTACAGCAATATGGGAAGATTGTTCGTTTTGGTTTTGTTCATGTACGGTAAGAATTATGATTTTGTTATGTCTTAGGGCTGTTTTCGGTTTCACTTAACTCTTGTATGGTGTTCGGGTCTGTGGGACCCGTTTTCACTTTTTTGTCAAAAAGAAAAATGATACACAAACATATATTTTCAAGCTCATACTGAGCCAATGTTGGCCTTGGCTCATTTTCTGTGAAGAACATATACAAATACAATGTTTCAATGTCTATTTGTGCGTGTGTGTGAGTATGTGTGTGAGAGAGAGTCTGAGAGAGTGTGAGTGTGAGTTGTGTGCTTTTGCCTTTGCCATTCCCGCACATAAATGTGATCTAACAAAGGAAAAGGGCAAATATCAGCCAAACATTCTGTTTATGTTGCTTGTAATTAGGATGAAGTAAACATCTGTTGAGTATTTTAACATTATTTTTTAAAATTTTGTTGAACCCAAAAATGCAGCGGGTCCACCAGACCAACGAATACTGGCTGAGAAACAAAACTATAAACACCATACAAGGGTTAAGATGAGGATGAGGGGTGCTTCTCATTTCACGCGCCGCCGTGGCAGAACCTGATTGAAGTGCGACATGTTCCTGGATCAACATCTTTGTTGACCCTGGAACAACATTGTGATTAACCAATTAGATTTGAAAATAAAAACTGTTTATAGTTTTTGTAAAGTTTAGGCTTAGAACCAGTGTTTGGTGCTTGTACATCAGTGTCATTCATCTATTATTTCCTCTGATTTTAGGGATTACTCATGGGTAAGGTTAGGTTTAGGTGTAGAGATTTGGTCAAGATTAAATTTTTGGGTTAAAATGTTCCAGGGTCAACAAAATATGTAACACATCTAACTCAGCAAAATCAGGACGTGCGTGCTGGGTTGCGTCATAGGGGAGCGTTTTGAAATAGGGAAATAGGGAAAACGTTTTGAATTTATCAGTTTGTGTAAATTCACGTGGGGTTCAGAGTATATATTTTTTTTATCCATGTTAATTTCACTTGTTAAGTATAAATATGTCGCTTTGTTTCATAATTACAATGTACCTCAAAAGAAAGAAAATGAAATGTGACAACATGCCCTGTAGGTGGGGTATATTGTAACATGTGAGGGGCACGTTGTAAAAAATATAAGAAGCACCGGCTTACTATTATTATTAGGTTACATTCACGATCATCGGCATGAATACTGCGCAGTTTACACGTTGCTTGCGTGATTGGCTCGTGTTTTTTCGACGAGAAAGGCTTCTGCAAATGTTGAGACCAGATATGGTTGTAATATTGGGAGAGTTGTAACAACACCATTTCCACCATAATAATTATAATAAGAAACAGTAATAATTTCTTTATTTACTCACTTTCTCACAGAACTTAGATAGTTGTCAAATAGTTGTCAAGGCTGTATATAGGTACATGCAGGTTTTATAAAGGACAAAATGATTTTGAGTGAAGAATATAAACTTTTTGACAAAAACTATATTTTGTTTAGTACTGTTGCAGATAAAATCATGTAACTTACATTATAATAAATTTTAGTTTCTCAGGCAAAAGTACTTGTCAAAGTCAAAAATGTTTGAAATAGCCAATCAAAGTGTAGAAGGCGGTATTTACCATTTACAGAGCTGAGGTGTGCACCACTTGAATTCAGTTCCAATTCAAATAAATACGGTAATTATTTTAGAGATGCGTTAATTAGCAGGCAATTGTAAACTTAATTTCTTGCTAGGGAGTTTCAAGCGTAGGTCCTCGGTCAGTAACAATATTATCAGGTAATTCATAGATTCTAAACAATTGAATAGAACTTGGGCAGTTTCCATTGCAGTGGTTAGACCTTTCAATGGAATTAGATGGCATGACTTTGAGGAGCAGTTGATAGTGACCATGATAGTGGTGAATCTTTGCGAGTTAGGAAGATCAGTGATAAAATCGATGGACAGGTGTGAATAGGGAATAGGTAATGGTTCCAAAAGACCTGCAGCTAGGCCACCAAAACAAATTTCTGACCAAAGCCTATTGAATGATTCTGGAGCGAAGACTGGATGTAACATAGATCTTGCCAGTTGGACACTCTGGAGGGGATGGCTCCACTTGTAGGGCTCGTTCCCAGCGGGTTGACATAATGATGATGAAATCAACTGAGTAATGGATACATGACAGTGCGTCTGCCTTACTATTTTTACTCCCTGGATGATATGTGACTGAAATTGAAGCGACTGAAAAAAGAGTGCCCATCTTGCTTGGCAAGGATTCAAATGCTTGGCATCCTTGGTATGCTCTTGTAGTGCTGTGCAGGTTAAATCTCAATCCCCGATCTCAAGAGACGCACTAGCAACTGACGCTAGAGGTTGCAGCCTTTAGCCTCCTTGTTAGTGCGTCCGCCTCCCACCCCGAAGACCTGTTCAACATGCATGGAAGTCCCAAGGCAATGAAGATATGTGGGGCTGAATTGACGTTGAGCTGTCGACGGAAGGTCATTCGTGGCAAAGCGTGCCTTGGATGTCAGATGCAGGCTTTAAGCCATGTTTTGCTACACTTTTTTTTTTTTTTAACCCCTCATCTCTTCCCGTGTCTCTCAGTGAGCCATGCACATTGTATTTTAAGAGTACGGCAAGATCCAGCATGCTTGAACTGAGAAGTGGGAGGGAAAAAAATGCATTTCTGTGGACAACGACATACCACAGTTTTGCAGTGAAATTGCTACTCTGTCTTTGGGCGTCCCCACCTGCTCGGAGCGGTGTGCGAGTAGGAACCGGGTGGAGGGGTTACACTCTAAGTTCTTGAGGTCAGTAATAACTTGAAATGTATGAAGTGCACCTTCTAACCAATTCCTCCATTCTTCAAGAGCAGCCTTGATAGACAGTAACTCCTTGTTGCCAATATCGTAATTGCTTTCAGCCGAGGATAACTTCCATGAGAAAAATGCAAAAGGTTGCAACTTGCCTGGTGTTCCATGGTGTTGGGAGAGAACAGCACCAATTCCACAGTCAGATGCCTCAACTTCTATGATAAAAAGTTTAGGGTCAGGATGCTTAAGAATTGGAGCTGTGGTGAAAGTGGACTTGAGTCGATTGAATGCTAATGTAGCTGCCTCTGTTCACACTAATTTCTTGGGCTTTCCTTTAAGAAGTGAAGTGATAGGTGCTGCTATGAAGTTACGGATGAATCGGCAGTAGAAATTACCAAAGCCTAGAAACTGTTGTAACTCTTTGATTGTAGTCGGTGTGAGCCAATCAATGACAGCCTTTACGTTAACATCATCCATCATCTTACGTTAACATCATACAGCCGACTCCTGTATGGCTAATATCGTAATCGAGGAATTTGGTAGAAGTAACGTGAAATTCACACTTCTTAGCTTTAACAAAATGATCATTCATGAGCAGGTATGTTAAGACAGTTCTGACATGAGCAACATGGAAGAAGTGATGTAGCAGGAACAGGAAGTGAACAGATTCAATATACAGGTGAGAGTTCCCACTGAAGGACGGTAGTCTGATCAGATGTTACAATATGTATATGTATATATATATATATATATATATATATATGTGCAATATTTATCAAATGCACAGAATTTTCAAAAGCGTTTTCATGAGCAACTGAAACACGATTCGTATACTGCTTAATACAGTGCCATTTGAACAAGAATAATGATCAACATAAACATATACTATTTTTTCACTTTCACTTTTCTAAATACTAAAGTGGGGTTATATATGCTTTCATCAGTGTTTTATGATAAATCTGACTCAATAACATTGCGACTACAGTATTATCGGACTTGAGGATGTTAGAATAACCCAAAACACACATGATCATTGTCATGCGGTGAATCTTGCCAATTGTGAAACAGCCATGTGGTCATCAGAGCTGCTGCAGCCGCTCTGAAGAAACGGCTGAGTCAGCCGGCTGCTCTCGAATCGCTATCGTGGTACTTTAATGCCACACGTGACAGTCACAAGGCATCGGCGCCGTCTCAAGTCGGACAAAATTTCTAACCGGCATGCACTGCTTCAAGTCAGAATTTGATCGAGCTGCCCAGCGCTGCGCAAGTCGAGCACACCTAATATTTCTAACGTTCCTCCGTTTATTCCTAATGACATCATCATTAAATAATTAACGAGATTCGGGAAGATTACAAGCCCCATCAAAATGATTCCGTTGGGTTGCAAAAGTCCCGTGCTGAAATATGTTCTCTCTCTTAGACGTGTAGTCTACATGTTTATACTGAGAGTGGTTTTAGAAAACCTATGAGAAATGAACAGCTTGATTCTAGTTCTGTAACATTATGCTTAAGACCATATAAAAGTTATTATTGGCATCTTAATGTAAAACTTTTAGAAGATGCATTTTTTTTTTTTTTTTTTGAGAAATTTAAGCTATTTTGGGAAAGTTGAGAAGATCCGTTTTGATGGCATAATTCAGTGGTGGGAAGTGGGGAAAGCACATATAAAATTGTTTTGTCAGCAATATGCTTATTATTCCACTTTATGTTTAAAAAAGACATTAGAGCAACTGGAGAACGAAATTACTGCTGTTGAAAGAAATATGACTATTAATAATGCTGTTGAATTACAAGAAATATGGACTGGAAAAAACTCTCCTTAAGCTCTGTTTTAAATGGAAAAAGTTAAGGGTGCACTTATTAGGAGCAGGTATTTAATAGTGAGAGACATGGATGTGCCTTCTTTTTTCTTTAATCTGGAATGCAAAGCTGCTCAAGAAAAACAGATGTACAGTTTAAAGGACAGTAGTGGGCGTATCATTTCTGACCCAGTGGAAATGCGTAGACTGGCTGTAGATTTTTACTCTACTCTTTTTGCTGCTGATAATTCAGATGGACATTGTAGAAAATAACTTTTACAGGATCTCCCTGTTCTAACCTCAGAGCAGATCTTCTGGAAAAGAGACTTACTTTTGATGAAGGGACTGCCTGTGTGATGGAACTTTCTTTAGGCCACATGCCCAGAATTTGATCATTGAACTTTCTGCTTATGCAGATGATTTCACGGTTTTAATTAGAGGTGCTGGAGATTTTCAATGTTTAGGAGAAAGCTTAGAATGTTATGGTAAAGCTTCCTCTGCTAAAGTTAATTGGGCAAAGAGTGATGCTGTGTGGTGTGGAAAAGACAGTAAAGGTCCCTTGCTTCCAGGGGGATTGAAATGGGGAAGGGCAGGTTTTAAAATATAGGGGTGTTTTTAGGATCTGATGATTATAAGAAGCAAAACTTTTTTGTTTTTACTGGATTGTGATAAACTGGGCTTGAGTGGACTGACATCTTTTCACAAGTCAGTGTTAAAATCATGGACACTCTTAATGATTTCCAGAGAATTAAAAGACACTAATCTTCACTGGCTAAAGGAGGAGCCCTTGCTTTTCAACCCAGCACTTGAGTTGGATGTTTTTAAATCACTCTCTCTGAGAAAAGCTCTTCTAACTGCAAGCATCACCAAAGTAGGGCATCTAGCCTCTGAGGATGGCTGGGTGTCTGCACAGACATTGGCTCTTAAGCTTGGCATAAGATCTGTTCGTGTTGCTCAGAGATTTGAACAGTTACCACAGTTTTTTTTCAGAATTGCAGCCCATCCCTGGTTATACCTGGTGAAAAGGAAGTATTATCCTTTCCAGAGTTGGAGGTTTCTCCAGCAAATGGCGAGTGGCTAGAAACAGAGGGCAACATCTTGTCACCTAAGTCAGAACATTTTAGTTCCATTGGGAAGAGTAAAAACATAAAAACAAAAATGTGGGTGGTGGCAAATAAACTTACCAAACTTGCAGAAATCCGCCGTTCTGCTTCTCTCTCTGGTCAGCAGCAGATTCTGTCTGTGTGATGTGAGGACAGGTGGCGCGCTATTTACAGCAGTCCTGTATTATTATTTGACATATTACAGTCAGGCTACAGCAAGGTTATAGCAACACTAAAATATACTGTAAAATATTTTCCCGCCAAGTCAAAATGACCCAGAATGCAATATAAATTACAGTATTTTACTGTAATGTATAAATGTGGTATTGTACTGTAGGTTTTTACAGTATTGTGCTGCTAAATCTACAGCCATTTCTAACAGTGTAAGTCGGAAACAGTTTTTCATCTATTTTCTGAATGTGAAAGGCTTGCCCCTCTTTTTTGTTTTTTAGAAGAATGCTGCAGAGAATTAGGAGAGGTTTTTACTACAGCTTTCTTTATCTATGGTCCTAAATATAAACGTTCCAAAAGGGAGACATGTATTAGTAAATTTTGTTTTTGGCCAAGCAAAGTTGGTTATTTGGCTGTCTTGGAAAAACAAGATTGTTGGAATGGGACAGACTGATGTTATACTGATTTTGTTTGCTTGTTTGTTTGTTTATGTTTCACTTTTTTGTATTTTTCTATTTGTGTAGTACCCTTTGATTCAAGAAGGAAAAAGAAAAAAAAAAAAAACAGATTAATTTCTGGTGATTAAAGAAATGTTAAAGTGCCCCTATTATGCCATTTTAAAGGTTGATAATATTGTTTTAATAGACTCCCAGAACAGGTTTACATGTATGCAAGGTCAAAAAACACTTCAGTTTTCTCCAAAAATAGATTTAATTTTACCCCATTTCTAAACGATTCCTAAACGACTCGTGCGAAGCAGTTGGAAGAATCAGTCTCTCTAAACCCCTCCTTTCCGTGAGCCTTCACTGCTGTGATTGGTCAGATGGCGCAGTCCTCTATGATTGGTCTACCATGTACAGCGTGTCGGAGAACGAAACGCCCATTGCCATAACTGACTGACAGTCTTGGATACTTGTCAATACATACAGGTCCTTTTCAAAAAATTAGCATATTGTGATAAAGTTCATTATTTTCTGTAATGTACTGATAAACATTAGACTTTCATATATTTTAGA
>JAHKKF010534082.1:7607-22626 GCA_019740295.1 Labeo calbasu
CAAATTTATGCTTTAAAAGTAGAGTAATCATAGCAGTTTTCATCCATAGTATGTCCGTTTAAATGTCTGCGTTTAGCTTCAAATGCCGTCTTTGACTACAGTATTGTATAAAAATTATTTGCATTCCGATTTTAACACCAAAAGGCACAAAAATATTTTTTTTTTTCTCTTATTCCATGGAGTTTACCCCTTTACCTCCATTTGCTACCAGTGTTTTTCTGCAACCAGTATGCGCGCGCAGCTGCAAGTGACGTCACTGTGACGTCTACTCGAAATTGGTCTATACTTTCTAACCTCAAACGCTCGTCTTGTCTCTGCGTCGCGCATGCGAACTCTGCATAATCAGAGTCAATAAAGTTAGGGTATGTCGAAAAACTTCCATCTCATTTTCTCCTCCAGCTTCAAAATCGTCCTACATCGCTGTTTTACCTTTCTTTGTAAACGGCATTTGATCTTCTTTGTGCGCTCACTTTGTAAACACTGGGTCGGTACTTCTGCAACGATGTAGGACAATTTTGAAGTTGGAGTAGAAAATGAATTGGGAATTTTTCGACATACTCTAACTGTATTGACAATAAGTTCGGATAAGTTCGCAAATTTCGCATGCGCATGGCAGAAAATAGACAAGACGAGCGTTTGAGGTTAAAAAGTATATAAATTGTATATATATTTTTTGAAAATAACCGCCCATTTCGCTAAATAAGACCCTTTGAAGCTGCATTGAAACTGTATTTTCTAAGTTTAAACTCGCGAGCACCATAGAAGTCCACCATATAAAGAAAAATTCTGGAATGTTTTCCTCAAGAAACATAATTTCTTCACAACTAAAGAAAGACATGAACAGCACACATAATTTATTCACAGTGGGTGAGTAAATTATCTGTAAATTTTTGTTCTAAAAGTGAACTTCTTTAAAGGAGAAGTCAATTTCCAAAACAAAGAAAGAAATTATGTTTTTTGAGGAAAACATTTCTGCATTTTTCTCCATATACTGGACTGGTATGTTGCCCCGATTTTGAACTTCCAAAATGCAGTTTAAATGCGGCTTCAAACGATCCCACATGCGGTTGTAAACGATCCCAGCCAAGGAAGAAGGGTCTTATCTAGCGAAACGACCGGTTATTTTCATTAAAAAAATACAATTTAAATACTTTTTAATCTCAAACGTTTTGCCTTTCTCTCCCTGAACTGTGTGTATTCTGACTCAAAACAATTAAGGTATGTTGAAAAACTCCAATCGTATTTTCTTCCTCAACTTCAAAAATCAGTTCAAAATCATCCTACATCACTGCAGAAGTACCAACCCAGTCTTTGCAAAGTGAACATGCAAAGAAGATCAAACACCCTTAACAAAAAAAGGTAAAACAGCGATACAGGACGATTTTGAAGTTGAGGGAGAACATGAAATGGGAGTTTTTCGACATACCCTAACTGTCAGGAACTGGAAAAAACAGTCCAGGCAGAGTAAGACAAAATGAACATTTGGCATTAAAAAGTATATAAACTGTATTATTTTTATTAAAATAACTGATCGTTTCGTTAGATAAGACCCTTCTTCTTTGGCTGGGATAATTTACAACCGCATTTGGGATCGTTTGAAGCCGCATTTAAACTGCATTTTGGAAGTTCAAAATCGGGGCACCATATCAGTCCATTATATGGAAAAAAAAATGCTGAAATGTTTTCCTCAAAAAACAATTTCTTTACGACTGAAGATAGAAAGACATGAACATCTTGGATGACAAGGGGGTGAGTACATTATATGTGAATCTTTGTTTTGGAAGTGGACTTCTCCTTTAAGATAAGGTTATAAGGACACGGGTAAGATTATAAAATAATTTCAACTCAAACATTTAATGTCCACGTATGTGTCTATTTGTTGAGTGTCTGTGTATCCACCTTATTTCTTTCCGTAAGAACATGCGTACCCATCCGTAAATGTAACATGTCTGGTTTTTAGTGCGTTTGTTATTCTTCTGGTTGTTTCCCTACTGGCCGCAGCTAAGGAAGCGGAAGTCTCGCACATTCACAGAAAACAACTTACTTCCACATTGAAAAATAAGGTGGACTTGGTGGGATAATATACATATGGCTGACACTCACGATTCTCTCTTTCAGAGCAATAAGCTCCTCCTCTTCCTTCTTTCTGCACTCAAAGTGGGCATCAATCAGGGCCTGCAGCTCGATGAGGTCCTTGTTTTGACGCTTCTTCTGGATGTCCTGTTTGCACACACGTAAATATGACCTCAAACATGTATTCTTACAATGTTTAATACGTAACACTGTAACTTAATGTAACCAGTGAAGTACTTGCTTACATCAAAGTCCACCTTTTCCCCTTCAGGGATCTTTGGTGCACTTGGTCTAAAGGGAATGAAAGCAAAATGTGTTTTAGTGGGATTCTGGGGTATCTCAATCTTCCCAAGCTCCTTAGTGCATGTTGTATTGCGTCGCAGCATTGAAATTGGCTGCTCAGCTATAAAGAGTGCACAGTGGACAATTCTACTTACTTGAACTTGGGCTTCTCCTCTGTTATGAAAAAATAAAAAAGGGAGAGGATATGTAACATGGTTAGAGAGTGTAAAACGAGCTCAGTTAACAATCAGTGGGAATTCTGTTAGCCATATCCATGAACATGGAGTTACTCTTAGTAACAACTCAGTGCTGGTTTATATTACCTGAACTTTAAGAATGATGTGTGTAACTTCTGAAAGTATGTTTACAAAGTAAATTACACATATTAATTTCAATCGTTTCAGTAATGTTAATAAACTGGGTTAGTTTGAAAGTTGTGAAACAAATAGGTGATCAAAACAAATATAGAAGAATCATTGCATAAGAATCCATATCATGAGGTGCTTATAAGTACATGAGTATAAACAGACACAGAACTCCTGACAAGTGGACCATTCTCACTCTTCTGAGAATTAACATAACAACAAAGCCTTGTGGAAAAGATTCATCTTTTTATCCTTCATTCATTTTCCCATCTCTTTTGGCTAACAGCATCTAAATCTGAGTTTGTTAAATATCTTTGGTCATCATGGACCTCTGACTAGACTCTGCAGGTGGCCTAGATGAGATTACGAGCCATTGCAATGTTTCGTAACTATTTGGCTTGACCTTCACAGCAAAAACACAAGCAAAAAGCCACATCCAGACCAGACATTTTCCAGAAGGAAATAAAAACTACCATCTTGTCCTCCTTCTTCCACTGGTGTGGCACATTCATGCAAAAAGAAGCAAAGCACAGAGCAATGTCAGCATTTCATATTCTTTCACCCTTGTTATTGACTTAAGGTAAGCCAGTGTCAACCGACACTGGCCAGTTTTCTGTGTCTCCCCATTCAGAATCTTATGTCGAAAAGTTTTGGACCCGATTTCACTGTGTTCCTTGCAGGCATTAACCCCTCCCCCATGCCTTCTTTCTAATCAGAAATGTCAAATACAAGAAAATGACAAACATACCTTCCTCTTCATAGGCCTCTGCATGCATGAAGCGTTGAAAGCAAGAGTAAAATAGAGAACATTAATGTTGCTTTATGTGCTTTTTGCTGCCCTAAGCAGGGCTGCGTGCTCAGATGCACAGTTCAGCTGAGCGGACACTCAAATTGAGGTGCCAACTTAAATCAGGATACATTAACAGAAATCAATTAAACAAAAAAAATCACAATCAATAAACATTCAGATGAATTAACTATGTTATCTTTCAATGGGACACCTCAATATGAGCAAGTCATTAAAAGAACATAAGCTAAATAACAACATTTATACTGATGACTAATCTACATTAGCATACACATTATCATAAAACATTGACTGGTATTTCAAAGTGGACAAAAGCATCTTAATAATGGATGGCATCTTGTTTGACACTTTCAGCATTTTGCTTTTTAGAGTAAAAATTTTAGTGTTTAATATTTCATTGTAATATTTTATGTTTCAGTGTAGCTCAGTGTGCCAAAGAGAGCCTTTCCAATGTTAAGCCAGTTCAAATTAGAAAGAGTTACTTAAACGTATTATAGCCCTTTTGTCCCTTTGAAAATATTTTAAATATACTAACCATTTATTGACCATTTAATATTCATTCCATGAATATTATAAACAGCATAGCAACTGAAACAGTTGCATTTGTTGCAGAATTATTATAACACATGCAATAGAATAGACTCTTCTTCAAGATGCAGCCTAGAGTAGCGTTATGCTGGCGGCAACTCAGAGACAATTCTGAATGTAGAAATGTGCAGAGAGTTTTCCGTGATTATCTGATAAGCATATTTGTTGCAGCGTAATTGGCAAGAGCAGGAGCTGTAGTGTCATTTATTATCAGCTCAGGCCTCTAGTGTTGGGAAAGCTACTTTAAAACTCTTGTTTGCCAAGCTACTTCTGATATATGATAGTTCATTTACAATTAAGGTAGTCTAAATTGGTGCAGACAAGATCTTTTTTTAAAGGGGTCATCGGATGCCCATTTTCCACAAGTTGATATGATTCTTTAGGGTCTTAATGAAAAGTCTATAATATACTTTGGTTAAAAATTCTCAATGGTTGTGTAAAACAACACCCTTTTTACCTTGCCAAAATCAGCTCTGCAAAATCATCCCATTCTGTTCGAGGCTGCTTTAAATGCAAACGAGCTCTGCTCGCCCCGCCCCTCTCTTCTCTCTGTGGAGTGACAAGCCTGTTTACTTTAGCCTCATTTAGCCGCGTTTAGCCGCTAAACTTGCTAACTAGCACATAATTAGGTGATCGCAAAGATTCATAAAAAAAAAACCCTTATACTAACTTCTGCTGTAAGTGAAGCTGGATCATGAATGATTCGCACGAACATAGACGGATATATGTAGATCGGAAGGCACATTCCCTTCACAAACAAATGTAATCCACTGCATCTTCAGCGGATCAGATGTCCGGAGTAAATGACAACAACTACGTTCATTATTACATCCAGCAACACAACACCCCAATGGCTCAATTTTTGTCTAACTTACATCCCTGCTCCAGCATCAAATTATGGAGGTCGGACTATTACAACTGATCTGAGGTAAGACGCTCATGTCAATCAACTATCGTGGGAGCGGCCTCTGTGGGTGCGACGCAACAACGACAGGCATCTGAGAATGGCTCGATTTGAAAAAGGGGATATTATTTTTATAGATTAATTAGAAACCACTGCATAGATTTTTACCATTACAGGGTAGATTTTTACATACACTGCCAACACACATTAATGTTCAAACAGCATGTAAAAGTGAACTTAGCATCCGATGACCCCTTTACATATATAAATTTAATCTTATCCAATGATATGATTTCTTTTTGCTGTCAACTACACAAAACAATATGGATCTTAAAGGGACAGTTCACCCAAAAAAGAGTCAAAAAGTCAGATTTCATCAAAAATATTTTAATTTGTGTTCCAAAGATGAACGAAGGTCTTACATGACATGACATGACTGTAAGTAATTAATGACATTTTTTGGGTGAACTATTCCTTTAATTAGTGTGATAGAATTAAACTCCATGAGAAAAAAAGTATAGTATAGTATAGCTGCAAAATATTTAGCAAAAAATGTTGAGAACAATTAATTACTGAATCGTACGTTAAAGGACCCGTTTGAATGGCAGGGACTTTTCTACATAATACATGATAGAGAGGAACGAAAAAAAAATCTTATAACTAAATAAGCTACACTGTTTCGATGGCTAAGCTACTGTCACGCTACTAGTTTAGAAGATTTGTTTCCCAACAATGCAGGCCTCCTGCATCCACCCTAAAGAAAGCTGCATTTTAGATGTGATGAGCGGCATGTCTGTCAGAGCTTGATCGTTCCAGCTCACTCCCCATCGGTCTGCAAGTGAATTTGAATTGGAAAACATTCCTTGTTCGGAAGGGTGGAAATTTTCCAATTCTGAAAAAGAATTCAAATGCGCCACAAGGGACTGAAATGGCATGGATCTAAGCTCTGTCAACATTTGGTAGTACCACACCAGTCTCATGGTGGGCCTGAACGAAGAGGAGGTACCGCCAGTAGTGGTTAAAGTTTTGTTGGGATGGGGGGATGGGTACTACTGGGGAACTACATTAATGTGGCTGATTTTTAGGTAGCAGATGAGGTGCGCTGCCTGTTTTTAGTCGTTTTGGGGGAAATGGGAAGGATGAATGAATATTCATGCCACATACCTTCCTCATGCACCTCTGGTTCTGGTTCTGGTTCTGGCTCTGGTTCTGGTTCTGGCTGTTTTTCTGGCTCTGGCTCTGGTTCTGGCTCTGGGGCTTGCTCAGGCTCAGGCTCCGGTTCAGGAGCTGCCTCTGGGGCTACCTCTACCTCTACTACCTCTTCAGCTAATAATACATGCAGCAAGCAACCAGGGGAAGGAAGGTTATCAACAGTTAATGCGTTGCAGAGGAGGGAGCATTCAGAAATGGGAGATTACGTATTGGTTAAAGTGAGAAAGAGAGAGAGAGAGAGTCATGTGTGTCATGTATAAAATGGAATAATAGGTGGCTGAGAGAATGCACATAGCGGGAGAACCTGTTATGAAATGATGAGACCTTGAGACACCAGGATTCCACATGCCAAATAAAATACCCACAAGAAATGACTTTGTTTTTCCCTGTTTGCCAAAGCCATTGATTTTAATAATCTACTCCTAACTTCTTTGTGCTTGATAGGAAAATAAACTAGAATAAATTTCACACCTTATGCACAGATAAAATCCACATAGTAACATTTCAAAAACATAGACAAGGCATTAAAACAACTGATTTTTTCAATGACCTTTTCAGCAGCCACACAATTTAGAACTTCAGGCCTTCCAATCTGCTTTATGTATTCTGCTTAAAAGGTCATCAAAGGTCATGGTACCTTTCAAGCTGTAGATGGCAGCACATGCTGGTTAGCACTCATTAGATGTCCTACCATAAATATGATTAATATGCTTACGGTTTTAGTTTACCTTATGATGAGTCAAATTAAAAGATTGGCATTTGAAAGGTTCTTGAATTAGTTAAGCAAATCATTTTCTGCTTTTGGTTATTATTTTTATTTGATTTAGTTACAACTTACTACAGACAGCGTCAGGCAGTTTTTAATGAATAAGAGGACATTAGTACATTGAAAGACTAGTTAATTTTCAAATCCTCTTGGTTGGTTTGGTTGTAGTGGTGGTGTTTAATTATTTTAGTTTGTTTTATTATTTTACCTCCTTCTTCGACCTCTTCATATGCCAGAAAAGAAAGCAGTAAAGGAATACAAAAATTACAAAATGTAACTTTTTTTGGTACTATTTTAATTGGAATTACGTCATACATTAAATGCATGCAAGCCTTTTTTGTTGGTGTTCTGTGGAGTCAGTGCTCATCAGTTCAGTATAGAATCACATTTTATATGGACAGTTTTAAATCTAAATTTTAAAAGGAATTCCCGTAAAAGAATAATTTGGTCTGATCTCTGGCCTTTCTAGCCTCACATAAGCATTCACCTCAGAGAACACCAGTAACATGAGCATCATTAATACTGCCCTCTGCCACTGCATGCGTTTGACATGTCAACCTCCAGAGATGTTCTTAAAAAAGCTCTCTGTGGCAGTGGCAGAAGGCAGTATGCTGGCATGGGATTCATGAAACAGCTGCCAGACAGCAGGTGGCACAATATCAGTCACTACAGGCAAATTCAGGGCACCCCTCTTGCATTAGATAGATATATTTATATTTGAAACGTGTTTTTTTTTATGAATGAATTTTTAATGCTAAATAGAGCAAAGCCAAACCTGCAAAAAAAAAAATATCACCAAGGCTCACTGTTTCTAAATATAATCAAAGTAACTGCCGACATACCAAGAAAACACTGATGCTGACTGAAAAAATACATATTTAAAATAACATAGATATTGAGTGGACAAATGTACACATATGACAGATTTGAAAATCCTGGCTAAGGCATATGTATTTCTACATTAACTGCAGTAATAATAATAACAATGATTAGAAGAAGAATTTAAATTAAGTACTTACCCTCGACCCCACTGATTGAAGAGAGAGAAAGAAGATTTATCATTATTTTGTCTTGACCAGAAAGCGTGAATATATCATTTTACATCAAATGTCAGAATACTTACACGTCCTCTGTGTCAGACATGATGATAGGGAGCTTTAGACCTATACGAAGCAAACAGAGAGAAGGTTTGTAATTGTTCTTTAGACTTTGTGTTGTATCACTGCGACAGGGTTAATCACTGATTTGACAGGTGCGAAAGGCCCCTCAACATGCTAAATATTTTAGGTAACTCATAACATTTTATGTCATCTTCTCTCCCAGTTAACTATAAAAAACAGCTGAACATATGCTGAACATTTACTGACTAGAGTTCTGCAAAGAAATGATAAATGATCAGAGCAGAGCAAAGTGAATATGACAGAATTAGAGCTCAGAGCAGAAAGAAGCTTTGCAAAAGAAACTAAATAATAGGTAATGTTTAAAAGAATGAGTATAAAAGCAATTAAATGAAACATCCATGACAGACAGGCTATAGCTGTTAGGGCCAAAGTTAAGATTGTATCCTCATATAAACAAATAAAACATAAATAAACCAAATGTGCTTTATATCTAATAATGTTAATTAATTTATGTAACAGAAGATTTGGGTATGTTCTTAGTATAAAAACTATTCCATCTACCAGATGTCCTCACTAATTTAGCTTCAGAAATGTGTGTGTGTGTGTGTGTGTGCTGTGACTCATATCTCCAGCACAGCTGCCTAAGCGATTGGAGATTAACACATGATCAGATTTCCCAGCATCAGCTCTCTCTCTTTTTTGACAGTGAGGCTCTGGTCCTGTCAGCCCTGCCTTATGTGGGCATGACTGTCTGCTTACATTATTGTGAGCCATTAAAGGAAGGAATGACAGATTATTTATGTGTTTCTATTCTGACATGAATCAAAAAGTCAATGCAACATCAAAACAGAGCCATTATAATATACAATTATGCTATCTGTTGTATAAGTGAGAAAATGACAGCTATTTAGTGGGTGTTTGAGAAACCATTAGAGCATTGTTCTAATGCTATCGCCCCGTTTGAGCTATTATCCGCTGTCAGCTGTTCTTTGTTAAGCCTCTATTGTCATTGCTATCATTAGTGGCGATCTACAGGACAGGACAAAGAGGAAGCCAACAATGTGTAAATACTGAATTGCATTGTGTTGGCCTTAGTGTGTTATCTACAAAGCGCCACAATGAGACAGATCCATCCCATTTACAGAAGTGTCCACACCCACCCTCAAATGATTAATGTTGTTAGCTTGTCATCTGTTAGCATATTACATTCATGCATAGCTCAAGTTCATCTTATACAATTATTTACTACAACATGTGACAGAGGATATAACACCAAAGAGCAAAAAACGAAAAACTCCTTAACTTCTGAAAGAATATATACACAAGCTGTGAACAGAGGGAAAAGACTCTCTACTCAGACATGGCCCTGCCTTTCTTTACTTTTTTGAAGATACCAAACCTTTAAACTCTTACCTCAGAAAAGCCGAAAGAAGAGAGTGTCTTGATGGCGAAGACGGGCTGTAAGGTTCTGCAAACCTTGAAACTTCTTAAGTCCTTGACTTATACTGATACTTGATCTTCTAAGGAGCCTCATTGGCTGAAGAGCTAATGTGGGGGGGTGGGAATCTGGACCATAAGGAGACCCACAGAATGTGCTGGATGAAAGGACGATCAGATTTGGAAAGCTGAGGCACCCGATCGCTATATCTGTCATAGCACAAGGCAAGCAAAAATAAGCCCAAGTTAAGAGGGAGAGCATGCTAAAGGTCTGAGGCTCTTGTAGAAATCTGGCTCTGGTTTACAGAGGGAGACAAAATGTCTTTGTGGATGCTGTGGGGAGTAGGGCACAGGGTAGACGTCACAAACTGAAAAGCGGCTTTATGGACTGATGATAGTTGAGGTCTTTCTCCATGTTAAGGTGGATGATTATTTGTACACGCCCAGTAGTGATTCTGTGTAGGTTTGGGTTTAATGTTTTGCATGGTGCAGCATTACACAAAAAGTCAAGTTTTAAGTAACTGAAGCCATTGTAGAAATGGGTGAATTAACAGTCAGCCACAATTCATTAATTCCACAAGTGATAGAGTCCAGTTTCAGGAGACTGAAATAAAGCCAGGATTATTTGGCTGGTCATGTGATCTCGACATGTCTGCCCCCATGTGGCGACCAGCTCCATGTAAAATAAAACAGCTCATATTTGGCTTCTGACTAAAGTCTTAGTGTTACTGTGTATCATTTTAAACATTTTAGTACTATTTATTTATGTTTAAAACTTTACACACACACTGCTGTTCAAAAGTTTGGGATCAGTAAAATGTTTTTAAAGACGTTTCTTATGCTCATCAAGGCTGCCTTTATTTGATCAAAAATCCAGAAAAAACAGTAAAATTGTGAAACATTATTCTAATGTAAAATAACATTTTCTATGTGGATATATTTCAAAATGTAATTTATTCAGCATCATTACTCCAGTCTTCCGTGTCAGGAATCATTCTAATGTGCTGATTTATTATCAATGTTGAAAACACTTGTGCTGCTTAATATTTTGCTGGAAGCTGTAAATCTTTTTCAGGATTCTTTGATGAATAAAAACAACAGCATTTATTTTCAATAAGATCTTTTCCAGTGTTGCCAAGTCCGCTACTTTAACACTGTTGTCGCGGGTTGAAGCGACCCCAATAATGTTAGAGCCCCTAAAATACCAATTTACCAGGGGAACCCTGACAAAAAATGTGTCATCCCTTGGAATGCAATTTTTAAAAGGGGACCCCCCTCGAAACGCGTCTGGGCTAGTTTTGAATAGCAATTGGGTGAGTTTTGTTGTGAAGACCTGGCAACCCTGACCTTTTCTAACCATACTACCATTTAAATGTCTGTGGTCAGTACATTTTTATTCTTTCTTTTTTGGAAAAAATCTGATCCTTTATTCAGCAGGGATGTGTTAAATTGATAAAAAGTGGTTGCAAAAACCTATATTGTTAGAAAAGATTTCTATTTTGTATAAATGCAGTTCTTTTAACTTTTTATTCATCAAAGAATCCTGAAAAAAGAATCACAGGTTCCAAAAAGTTATTAAGCAGCACAACTGTTTCCAACATTGTTAATAAAAGTCATAAATCAGCATATTAGAATGATTTCTGAAGGATCATGTGACACTTAAGTCTAGAGTAATGGCTGATGAAAGCTTTGCATCAGCTTTGCATCGCAGGAATAAATTCTAATATATTATTTTTAAATATATTCAAATAGACAACAATTATTTTAAACTGTAAAAATATTTCACAATATTACTGTTTTTTCTGTATCTTTGATCAGTGCAGCCTTGATGAGCATAACAGAATTCATTAAAAAACATTAAATATCTTACTGATCCCAAACTTTTGAACGGCAGTATATACTGAGTAACAAATTACCAAATGCACCTTATACGACTGGTAGATTTTAATATCCAACTCTACAAATTTTTGCCTACCCTGTAAAGATTTGAGAATTTATATTCGTCCATCACAATTTGTACACTGAATACAATGTCCAAACAATCACTTGATTTACTGAAGAAATTCTGGTTCATGTACAGCTTTTTTATAGTCTAAAATTAAATATGAATTAAATGTGCTTTTACATCCACTGTGACTTTGCTGCTTTTTGCTGGTTCAGCTAAAAATATGTCAAATTTTGTGACTTCATAAAGACAAATAATATGGTTGCACTTTTGTTTTGAAAGACAAACAAACATGCAATAAACTTAGTCACATCAGCGCTATCTCAGGGCCAATTCGTACATATTTTACGAGGTGTCTAATTCATACGACCTCACTCGTACATTTCTGTGGCGGTTAAGTTTAGGAGCACGGTTAGGTATGGTTCTTTGTTCAGATTCCTAAATTTGCCACCTCGTAAAATATGTATGATTTTATGTACGAATTAGCTATTAAATATGTCAAATATGCACAAATTGCCATGAGATCGGGTAGGTCACAACTTCCATAGCTAGATTTTTTTTTTTTTTTAGGTATAATTCAGAACTGTTTTACCTTTTAGTAGGCATGATTCTGTAACATCCATACCTGAATCTGCACTCATGCAAAACATATCAACAGACTTTGACAGACAAGTTAACAATATTACCATAGCATATCTCACCAATTCCATGTGTAGCATTCATAAATGCATGCAAAGATAGCTAAGGAGAAACAGACTTTGGATAACCTAACGCATGCACCGGGTTTCAGGTGAAGTGGAAACCCCCTGCCTGGTTACAGCTCACTGGCTGTCAGAGAGCAGCTTGAATTCAGGGCAAGGAGTTTTATTTTTGGCATGGAAAAGGGGTAGGTCACCATGTCCTGTTGCTCTGTTCTACTAATCTTCCCCCAGCACACTCGGAGTTGGACCCTGCAGCTGCACACTTAATTGACCAGCAATACTTGGACAGGTAAAAAAAAGAAAAAAAAAAAGCATTAACAGTGTGCGCGTGATCTGTTAGTGGGTGTCTGGTGCATGGTTCTGTGAGAGACATTAGGCCTTAGCTTGTTGTGCTGACTGAAGTGCCTGCTTTAAACCACTGAAAGCTGTTTTGTTTAAAAAAAGTTTCTGATGCTCAGCAAGGCTGCATTTATTTGATCAAAAATCCAGAAAAAACAGTAATAGTGTGAAATACTATTTCAATGTAAAATAACTGTTTCTATGCGAATATATTTTAAATTGTAATTTATTGCTGTGATACACCTTGTATTTGTATTTCACACTACCTGTGCAGTACTGCGGTAACTGATATCCATGTCATGTCTATCTGTTTATCTCTTTTGCAGATCAGCATCATCTCTCTTCCTTGGCTTCACTGTAAGTCTCACGAATGCTCTTAGCACTGTCATCATACCTGGAAGTAATTAAAACATACTGTAATGGCATGTATTAGAATACACAATTGCTAGCAGTGCAACCTTGTAGCATGATGTCTTTTCTCTGTCTAAGGAAAGCAAATACTCACACAGACCTTAGAGCAGTCCAATAATTAGCCAGGGAATTAGGTCACTGAGGTTAAAATGTTTAACAATCAGATACAGTTAAATATTGAACTGGTTATTTGGTGAATTAATAAACAGATTCTAATGGATATACAGTGTCAATTAGTATCATCTTCACACCTATGCTGTTGAGGCTGGATGTTTCTTTTTCCAGTCCTATTGTGGTTGCAGGATGTGCAGTCTTTCAGTGAGCAAAAATAAAATGTAGAGCAGCTCATGATCACATTTCAGCGACACTACTGCCACACAGGCACTAGAATACACTCACATACTAATGTTACCCAGATACAAAGTCAGTCACAGACTGTATTTACTTTAGTAAAAATTATATTAATTTAGTGATATTCTGTATAATGGTCCAATGTGGTCAATTCTGTCATATTATAAAGTGTCATGCATGCTTAACTTCAACAGAGGTGGACTAACTTAGCTCTCTACAAAATGACTTGTAGTATTTATGCAAGTCTATGTATATTCTAATAAAAGTATTGAACTGAAGAGGACAGATTTTTAACAGTATGGACAAAATAAAAAACAACATTCACAGAAAATTGAGTTTTATTAACTTTGTGTTGACTGTGTAATGCTACATAATAGAATATTTTTCACTTATATGGAGAAAATATTCTAGAAAAATCACGAGAGAGAAGAAAATTCACAAAAATAAGAACAGGATGGAGTAAAAATGTTCAGGAGGAAATACTAATTAAACAGAATTTTAACAGACAAAAAAAGAATTAATTCAACATTTTGACAAAAAAGGTACTATATCTGTATCTCTGAGAATTCTTTTTGTAAATTAATATATAGCACTTTGTGCAATTGGGTTCAGAGTTGACAGTTCAGATTACTGTCTGATACCCTCTTCCAGACTACATTCTGTATTTAATACTGACTGGTGTTGTTCCTCAATCTGTACTAAACACTTAGACAATCACATAATTGACTCTGACATGATACACATGTAAGTGGAAAAATACTTTTGTTTTGACAAAAATCAGGACAGTGGCTCTCCAGGAGCAGGATTGGACACCAGTGATTTGAGGTTGACCCATAAATGAGATGTTTAAAAGTAACTAAAACCCCCCTCTATGATATTTTCCATCATTAAAACAGTGTCTGTGCTTCCAAATATTTAACTTGTCACAATTTCTGTTCAAAATTACTTGATAATCTAAGTTCTTAAAGTTTCAACTTGATTTTCAGCTTCATCAGTAAAGGCATTCAAAGTGTGTGGCTTTGGCACCACTTTGATTTTACTTTACAATTAAAATAAGTTTTCAATTTTAGTGGGTTTCAATTTTTACAGTGCAAAACTGAAGGACAATGATCACGTCAGCATCCTGTCTTCAGACATCTTTGTGATTAGCAGCCAGCTGAAGAGACAGAGAGAGAGAGAGAATATATGTTAAAAAATGTTAAAACTTTTAGAGCAGGCAGTTATTTTACATCAGCCACAATGAAGATATATACAAATACACAACTCTCTATCATAAATCTCATCAAGTGAGATGTAAACCCTCCAAGTAACCCTACATTAGTTGAAGTCAAAAGTTTACATACACCTTGCAGATCTGCAAAATGGTAATTATTTTACCAAAATAAGAGGGATTATACAAAATGCATGTTATTTTTTATTTAGTACTGACATGAATAAGATATTTCACATAAAATACATTTACATATAGTCCACAATAGAAAATAATAGTTGAATTTATAAAAATGACCCCATTCAAAGGTTTACATACACTTGATTCTTGTTGTTACCTAAATTATCCACAGCTTTTGTTTGTTTGTTTGTTTAGTGATAGTTGTTCATGAGTCCCTTGTTTTTCCTAAACAGTTAAACTGCCTGCTGTTCTTCAGAAAAATTCTTCAAGTCCCACAAATTCTTTGGTTTTTCAGCATTTTTGTGTATTTGAACCCTTTCCAACAA
>JAHKKF010534083.1:0-31704 GCA_019740295.1 Labeo calbasu
TGCACAGTTTTTTCTTTCGTTTTGTAAAGTAAAAATATTTATTGTATAGGCTTATTCATTCATTATATATATAGCCTAGCTTTATGATGTTTTTCTCCGCTGGCAGAAGCGCTGCAACTGCGTGATGTGATGCGTCCATGCGATTCCTCATGTTTTGTTGTTTGCTGCTTTTTGCACATGTAAAATTAGTCACTGGAAAACAAATTTGGTTATTTTTATCGAGTCACAGAAACTTATCCTTTCTAAAATAATTAAATTCTATTTTAAATAATCTTGTCGGTTAGCGGTTAATAATCGGTTAACGGGCGTCGGCTGTCGGTAAGGAAAAATAACCGAAATGAACATCCCTAATGCTAAGCTATGCTAAAAGTGCTACCGCCAGACCCGGAGATCGGCTGAATGGATTCAAAAATTATAAAACTCAACTGTTTAACTTTAGTGGAGTTGGAAAATGAGCCTATTTTCAAAAATATTAATGTTCCTTTAATATCCTAATGACTTCTGCCAATAAAGAAAAATCGATAATTTTGACCACACGCATATATATATATATATATATATATATATACATATATGATGTGCTCTATGTATTTGTGCTGGTCAATGTTTATAATGTGAATTAATTAAATCTGTTCACCATATTAACATGATCATGTCTTAGATCTTAGATTAAACCCCTTTAAAACATATGGATCACTTTTATGTCGTCTTCCTGAACTTTTGTAAAGTGTCCATGTTTTGGTTTTGCACTTTCAACACAGAAACTGAAATCTCTCAGGTTTACTTAAAATACCTTCATTTGTGTTTTGAAAATGAATGAAAGTCTAATGGGTCTGGAATGACATATGGATAAGGAATGGATTCGTAATTTATTAACAGAATTTTCATTTTTGTGTGAACTATCCCTTTAATACAATTAAAAGTCTCAAAAAGACACCCTTTAATGTCAGTTGTACAAGGAATCCATGAAATTCTTTTTTTTTCCAATTTTCAAGGTGGCATTAGCCACATAACAGTATGCGAACTGTCGTTCACCACATTGCTGAACACTGCCATAATTATGTGAAAGGTCTTTAAAACCTTACAAAATAATAACTGATTTTCTCTTTAAAACCTTCCTGAAAATCAAAGTCACCATGTACCAGTTATCTGTGAGGTCTTCCCTAATCCATTTTCTCAAATGCATTTGATAAGGATGAGATTTCCTTTTACCAGGGTATATACCGTCAACCACGAAGTGAATCGACTTTGAATAATATTTCATAATTTAAAGTTAAAAACTAGTAGTATTAGAAAATGTTACCAGTGCTAGAAAAAAACGAACTACTGACTACATTTTTGTATCTCAGCTGTTCTTTAAATCAAATAGCTGTCTGTATGACCAGCTACTTATTTACATTTTTTGTCACACTGTATTGTGCACTATAGCTGATAATAACTATAACTGATAATAAAGAGGCAAAAACAATCCATTCTCTCATAATGTAAGAGCTGCAAAGTCTGATTCACTGTAATGAATCCGTTCATATATTTACATGAACCAATTTATGGCATTTTTATAGCAAAATGTTTATTCTTTTTATTCTTATCCTCTATACAGTATATTATTTACTGCATTTATTTATTTACATATTTACTGTAAATGTATCTGTTCAAGTTTAATGCTGTTACCCACATTAGAGTCCAATCATTCAAAAACCTTCTCTGGGCCAGATAAATACTGTTCTGGTGAAATTACAAATTCCATCATTTATGCAGTTACATATTTAAAAACATAATGCTCCCTTTATGCAGCAGCTTGAAGTATAGCCAAATACTTCTTCTTTTGCTAAAAAGAATAGCTAGTTGAAATTCTTAGCTATTTTAAAATAGCTTCCACAACACTGGATATTACTGAAAAGAAACTGAGGAGAGGATAACAAATCTTGTGGTTGCCACTTGAGTGTCAAAATGAGAAAATTTCATTACATCATATCTGAGATCAAAATAGCTCACACTATCAAACAGGACACAAAAATCACCACAGAAGAAGAAAGAACAGCAGGAAAATATAGAAAAGATAGTAAAGGTACATGAGGCACTTACGGGGCTGCTGGGGTTCTTTGGCCAGGCAGGGCTGCTAATGCTATCGCTGTCGTCCCCCTGATAAGAGGACAGACTAGCTGGGCTGGGGGACAGAGGGGACGGGGTGGGAGGCTGGGACACACACTGAGAACCGTAGTTGTCCTGTGATGGAGAACACATAGGGGAACAAAAAGAAACCCACACACACATTTAATGGAGGGACGGCTTTCAAATCACCTAGTCCACTGAAATGATGCACAATACTTATGCAGAACCAAGCCCATGTTTTACTAAAAAATAATTTTATTCAGCTTTATGCCATCACAGGCATAATGACCAACTGAAAAAAAAACTGAATACAAATTTATAGCAGGAAATTTACCGACAGCATGATTACGAGTGCGTTATTGCTTTTATACAACAGCTCAAATAAGTAATAATGAGTAATACATTTTCACAATAGTGTCTGTTTTGCTCTGTTGCTGTTGTGTCTCCAAGCAAATAATGTAATAATAATTTGCACTATTATTTGGTATTATCAGTAGAGTCCGGCTGTTCTGAAAACTGTACTTTGAGGATTTTATACAGCAATTTCTGGTTCAGGACCAGCAGGTTTAGGGGCTGTTACAAAGCCAATTCCCAGCCCAGAAACCTTTTTTTTTTTTCTCAGTGGATAGTGGAAATGCGTATCATCAGCATGAGTACTGGCGCCCTGTCAGGGAAAAAGGATAGCTTGATCCCAGTAGGTTGAAAAACATTCTCCTGCAATTCACTGTCCTAAAAACCTCCTATGTGAGTCTACTGTCTGTAGCATTGAGAAAGTTTGGCGAAAGACTGGCAAACTTAGTGTATAGCACTTCAAATCTTTTTCTGTCACACTCTTTTCGTGCTCTGGCTCATGCTGAAGGTGCCACCACTCTGAGCTGTACTAAAGAAAGCTCAGTTCATGCCTTCACGTAGCTCTGTGTTATATGTCAGGACTTGTTATACTTGTTACAGGAGAGCACACACACACACAAAAATCAGCAGAAATAGAAAGAATACGAAGCTTGTAATCCAGCCAGCTGGACAGGACATAAAGGCCAATGTTTGAAGGCACTTCTGTTTGTTGTGATGTTTTCTACATGTTTCATTAAAAGCCATGCTCAGTTCCCGAATGATGCCACGAGGTAGAAAAAAAATGTACAGAGATTATTGTGAACCAGGATGAAAACAGAGGGAATTCTTTGAGAATTATTTAAAGTGACAGAACTACTTCCCTCTAATCAGTAAGAAGAAAAAACAAAACATCACATTGAATTACAGATGAAACAAAACCTCCGAAAAAAATGACATACAAAAGCGAGAATAGATAGATGAGTTTAGAGAGAACGCTCTGCAAGTGCGCCATATTTCAACCAATCAAATGAAAGCTGAACTTAATGATACAATGAAGTTCTGATGAAAGTAAGGGCAATGGCTGAGAAAGAACGTGTTATACAGAAGGAAATTTTGAAATAATGTCTTCTAGAGCTTACATGAGCACTCATTAGGACACATGAGAGAATTATATTCCTTTGCTCAGTGAATAACACATTAAAATGGAGCACTGTTAGAATAACATACTTTCAGCGCTAAATGTAGGGAGTATAAATCAGAAAATAATAAATTAGAAAAGCTACCAGCAGTAGGGTGTATATATTTCCACTGACAACAATTTGGTTTAGATTCTTCACAAAAATTACATCTGAAATTTTGGTCAAAATTGGAATTTCAATTTAGAAGAATGTCAATGTTTTTTATTTTCTGCTAGCGCTCCATCAAACCTGTTTGTGCTTGCAAACTGGGGATCTAAATTTGGTAGATTTTGGTAATGGGTATTATTATAGCAATTAGGCTATAACCGTAATTAAAGTGTTTAAATTTCATTCTCAAACCGTGCCCTTACTAAGCACAGTACAAGATTCAGGGAGCAAGCAATTTGTCTGTCAACAATGCTTCACAACTCAGTACAGTCACAGCCAATCAGAAGATACTTAATATACAAGTATGTGAAGCAGGATGTTAGACCAATGAGAATCCAATGTGTCCAATGTGGACTGGAGTACATTTACGTTTTATCACACCACTGCTTGTTAGGTGTCAGAACAATGCAGATTTTTACACCTTTACTAAGAAAGTTATGGTTAAAGCAAAGCTCAGAGGTTGTCTGTAGATTAAGCAGTATTAAAATTCAGAGTTATCTGTGAGAGGGGAAATATCTGTTCATACCTTTGGCTTAGGAGGCTCTGTGGTGGGTGTGCTGCCTTCCTCCTTGTGCTCAGCTCTCTGTTTGGGATCTGTGGGCATCATGCTGTCCCCTGAGCCCGCCATGGGCCCTAGAGGAGATTCAGACACTTAGAGATCTGCACAACATCTGATCAACACCCTCTAAACAAAGCTGTATGTGCATCTATACTGTAACAGCACATATTGGTGCAATGCAAATTCCTAGCATTATATCTCTAAAAATATTTTTTTTGAAACAGACTTATAGAATATAACAGTTCAAATTTTTGGGGTCAGTCTTTTTTTTTCTTTTTTAGAAATTAATACTTTCATTCCGCAAGAATGCATAAAACTGACCAATAGTGACAAAGACATTTATAATGCTTTAAAAAAACAGCATTTATATGAACAATAAATATGTTAATGTTCTATGCATTGAAGAATTCTGAAATTCTGAATTCTCTAATGTTTTCAACACTAATAATTAAAAAGTTTCTTGAGCACCAAATCAAATTAGAATTTATGAAAGATCATGTGATACTAAACACTAGAGCAATGATGCTGAAACTTCAGCTTTGCATTACAGAAATAAATTACATCTGAAAACATATAAAAATAGGTATCTGAAATTGTAATAACATTTGACGATATTGATGTTTTTACTATATTTTTCATCAATTCAATTTCTTATACTTGGTGAGCATAAGAGACAACAACATTAAAAACAGCTGTAGTGTAAAATGATTAAACACTCTACATTTCCTTATTAATGAAAAACTAGAAGATTTTTACTTCTTGTCGTAAAAATATGCACCTGTGGGCATTGTGTTGTAGGACGGTCCTTGAGGGGTCATCCTGGCTGAGCTGTTGCTCGGTGGATGGTTGTAGGGGCCCCCAGGACCCATCCCAAGCATGTGGGACGCACCCTGAAACCCGCTTGGCCTATGGACAACAGCACAAACATAAGGACGCAAACAAAACTTAAGAGCCTGTTTAATATGTGAAGACTTCATTTGTAAGTTGTTAGTACACTTATTTTCTTTTCTTCTTTATTTTCTCTCAGCTGGCAAGCAACAATTATGCAAGGACAGTAGAGAGGGTTAAGACATTCAGGATTAATACACAACGGAAAAAGAAGTGATTACAGTGTTCTCTATATGCCATGTTACACTTTAAATAAGACATTAGGTGTTAAATAAGAAACAATCCACATGTCATTATGTATGACAGCTTTTTTTCTGTCAGAGTCGTCTGTCATCTACCAAAACAACCGACGGTTATCTGTTGATCACACATGATCTAAAAACTGCACTAGGGTTGCACAATTCATTTTAATTACAGTATATGGCATTATGCGATCATTAAAATGGGTGTGACCCAAAGCACACTTGAAGCTCATGATACAGTGTTTTTACACTTCTTCATTTCTCAATTTCAAATCCAGAAAACAAGTGGTTAACACAAAGGCAATTTTTATAGTCTGTAGTTTTTGCACACACTGTTGAGCATGAGAGCTGCTATTGCAATATGCCTGTTTTATAAAAACAGTTAATGTTTTCATATAAAATAAAAGTTAAATGTCAGACTCAAAACTTGCAATATTTGTAAAGTAATTGCAATATGATTTTTTTGAGGACCTGCGGTCCTATTAGAAACTACACATTATTTTGAACAATGTGTAGTATTCTTTAACAAAATAATAATAATCATCATCATACTGATAATATTTATGTGGTCTTGATGAGAAAAATATCACCTGGACCAGAACTGTAAAAAACAGAACTGCAAAAACTTGACTATATCTTATAGGACAAGTACAAACAAAATCAATCCATATTGTTCCAAACTTGTACGCTATTATATTTTATCATGGAACACACAAGCAATTTTTTGACGAATCTTTACACAGCTATTTTCTGTTACATTTTCATGTGCAAACAACCAAAAAAAGTAATTATTCAACAAAAATATTCTGTTCTGCTACAGCTTTTAAATTATATTTTCCATTTCTTAACATAAGTGAGAACCAATGCCTTTTTGGCAGATATGTGCACATTTTAAATCTTAAATGTATAGACTTGAAATTTAGTGCACAAGTCATACTGTACTTAAGTGTTTTTTGGTTTTTTTTGGTAAAGAGCTGTGTAAACATTCTTCAAAAATTCCCCTTTTATGTTCCACAGGAAAAATAACTGCATACAGGTTCGGAAAGACGCAGGGATGAGCACATAACGACTATAATTTTATTTATTTTTTTGGTGAGCTATTCCTTTCCACTTGCAATCTTCCTTTTTCACTCCACATTATCTCTAGAGTTACACAAGCTACTTCTTTAGTTCTCCAACATTCTGCCGTTCTCTCCAGAGGATGCTTCTGCTGTCTGCGTAAAAACTATATGATTAATTTTCTTAAATGTTCAGAGTACAACACAGCCGTGGTGGAGGAGAAAGGAGAGGCTAATGCAGAGCGCTTGGCTTGTGTCGTTTCTAGTGGATGCGAGCAGACTCAAGCAGAGTAAAGCCATCCAGCCAGGGGTCCGAACTTGAACCTACCCATACAGCTCGGCGTGTGGCTGCCCCTGGCCTTGCCCAGAACTGTAGTGAGGGTGATGGGGGTGTGGGATAGGGAAGGAGGCTGGCCGTCCCCCAGGCCCGGACAGGCCGGGGTATACAGGGGACCTGCCAAAGGAAGGCCTGAAGCAGGGGGAAGAGCATAAAAGTCTCCTTGGTGCCTGTTCACTTTCAACAGAAATGACAACTCAAAGGTGCATTGAGTAATTACATGGTTGGCCCTGTCCCAAATGCTGCCTTCAGCATTATTTGGTGACATACTGCCAAATAGACTGTTGAGCAGTAGCCAACCAGTGAACCATAAGCAAACTGACATAATGAATATGCATAAAAGTTACAAAAGGGGACCGTTTTGAATCATCATGCTTCAGAAAGGTATGGTGAATATGACAGCATAATAATAACGTGAGGTAAAAGGTGGGGCTTAATTCAAAGTTCTTAAATATCTATCTGAATAAATGTCAGGGCCAGTTCACCCAAAAATGAAAATGTTGTAAGTATTTACTCACCCTAAAGATGTTTGAAACCTGTATGAGATTCTTTCCTTTATGAATCACCACTGACCTCCATAGTAGATTTTTTCATCCTATGGAAATTGGTGGGAACCAGCAACTGTTTGGTTTCCCACTTTCTTCAAAATACTGTCTTTTATTTTTAACCAAAAAAGAAACTCATGCAGGTTTGGAACAACCTCAGTGTGAAAAAATTACATAATTTCCTTTTTTTGTGTGAACTATTCCTTTAACTGTGGTAAAAAATCAGTCAAAATTAATTGCTGTTCTCACTCCAGAAGGTGTTTCTCTCATTGAAACTCCAGGAAATAAATAAAAGAAATAACAAGTTAAAAAAAATATTACCAATCTCCAATGAAACGGTGGGGAATGCTACCATAAATAATTGAATATGCAGTATTTAGACATTTTAATTATGACAAATTGCTATGAATTGTAATAATTAAACATGAAATAATGAATAAATATGCAAAAACTGTCATATTAATTTTGATTACACCAGTATTTAATGTGTTATGGTTGTATTCAGTATCTATTGCTTAACTTTGTTTTGTGAATATATAATATGTCTGTTTATCTCATTATCAATTAACCAAGCTACAATATTTTTTCAACACAATCTAGGCAACAGCTGGCATTATTTGAATTCAATTAACAGTGACCGTGAGCAGAGAGTTTACATAATTAGTTATGATGGAGCTCCTGAGAAAATCTAAAATAAACAGAACTGTTATCAACTGATTCAGTTGATAAGAAATAAGTATTGGCTATAGTATAACAATCTTAATGAAGAACCCCTAATGATTTTACTTTTATTTGTAAAAAATACTATTTATTTCATAAAGGCATAAAAATGAACTTGGTGTAACTTTTTTTTTTTATTACTTACCGATTTTCCAAAAGGGATTAATTTACTCTAAAGACTGAAAAAAATCTTTATTTTTTATCTTTACCTAACGGGATAGTTTAAACCAAAATGAAACCTGTATAACTGTTTCTTCTGAAGAGCATAAATAAAACTATTCTGTAAAATGTCTCAAATCTGATTGGTTACCAACAATCGTCAAAATATCTTCTATTGTGTTTCACAGGAGAATGAAAATCATAATCATACAGGAATGAAACAACATCATTTTCATCATTCTCCTTTCTAGTTAAGGAGGAGAACACTTAATTAAGGCTCTGATTTACCTTGGCTGTCCAGAGGGGACTGGGTTCTGCTGAGCAGATGCAGGGCCACTCTCGAGGGGTTTGCGACTGACGTTGGGTGGAGGTGGACCCATTCCTGGGCCAGCAGACTGAGGCATGTTGGGAGAGGTTGGAGCCACACTGGTGGAGCCTGCTGGGTATGGCCGGCCACCGGCTGCATGCCCTGGTCCTCGAGCCGTGGTCATAGAGCCACAGGGTTGCCCCGGACCCTGCCCGTGCATTGGACTGCTGGCATTCATGCCAAGACTGTTGCCCATGCCTGGGCCGGGGCCACTGTAGTTGGCACCGGGTGCTCCACCATAGTTCGGAGGGCGTGGGTAGTTACCTAGAAATAAATAAGACTACTGTAAAACCCTGATAACATTATAAATGCAACTTAAGAAACATTACAAAATAAAAAAAATGTATGATCCCTTTAAGAGTTTAAAAAAAACACTTGTCAACCCCTGCACTCTGTTCCATTCCATCATATTTGCTTCCTCTAGTTGATAAGAAAAAACATCCTGTGTGTGCTTCCAATCAATTTTAAGGACAACCCTTAACGAGTTATATTTTCGAATCTTCTGCCTGTTACCGATATACGTCACTCAGTGACCTGCCCGCGAAATACGAACACTCTGACCTGCCCACAAACACTTCTGCTACTTAGTGTTTACATCATGTCGAGAAGATGCTGTGTTCTGCGCTGTCAAAGTGAGTTTGTTTTCATTGCCGAAAGATGATAATGTGAAGAATCAGTGGTTCAAATTATTTTTTTCCCCCGATACCACAGCAATACAATTCGAACCCTTTGTTGTGCTCGTTGCTTTACAGAGGACTGCTTCTCCAATCTTGCCTTTTATCTTCGTTGGCTTCTAATCTTCTTTTTTTGGACTAACAAGCGTCTCCGAACCACAACCTGTAAATACAATTGACACCTTATATGTACATTTTCAATTGAGTGCTCAAAATAGCAAGTTGTGTAGCTTTAGGTTTCTAGGTAAACCACGGTATTACTGTCTTACTGAAATTATAATTTGCTGTGAACCCAGTATTTCCTAAGAATGTGTCGATTAATGTACAGTAGACTGTTGTTGTTCTCATTACTTCATGAAATAATAAAGAATGTAGACATATTTTGGTTTACAAACTGTGTTGTTTCATCAGTTAGTCACGTTAGCACTCGGCTAATGTATCCTCCATTATGGTTTTGTTAAGTGTTTACAGTTTAGCAGCTAAACTTTAGCTGTTGGCACGATTTGAACATAGGTGTTCAAATGTTTTTATGTCATTATTTTAAGAATAGATTGGAGCACTGTATTATTGTTTTGGTGCATGCTTTGTTAATGGTAGCCAGGGTTGCCAGGTTTAAACAACAAAACCTGCCCAACTGCTGCTCCAAACTAGCCCAATCACGTTTCGAGTATAAAAATTCTCCTGGTTAATTTGAATTCCAGGGGCTAAATATGACGTTATTGGGATTGTTTCAACCCACGGACATCAAAAACAACCATGGACTTGGCAACACTGATAGCAGCACACGCTAACTTGCTCAAGTACTCCTCTCTGTACCAATCACAACAGGCTTGACCAGCTGACCAATCAGAAATGTGTAGGCTTATGAAAGGGAGGGGTTTACACACCTTACGCTCAGAACTGATCGAACAAATCATTGAGAAATCATTGAGAAATTACTCCATGTATAAATGTATATTCTGAGAAAATTACAATGTTTTCTGACCTTAGAGGCATTTAAACCTGTTGTAGGAGACTCCAACACAATATTAGGACACTTTAAAATACCATATTACTTGCTCTTTAAATATCTGAAAAAAAAAATCTTATAATACTAATTGCAATACTTGCAAAATTATCAGTGGGTCATATGGGTCATTCTATGACCAGGGGTACATTTAGAATTTGACAAAGTGAAGAAAAAAGTTTTCCTGTTACCCAAAAACCCAAATATGAACTCACATAGTGAGTCTATATTGTATAAAGTGCTGTATAAATAAAGGTGATCTGTAGGAATATGTGCATAAAATACCAACTGTGTTTGCTGCTGTCCACCATGTTACCTTTACTGGGTAACACAGTTGACAGTAACTAAGTTGACATTTTTAGTGCTTTGGACCTATGGAAGCCTAGAACTACTGAGCATATGGTATGTTTAGAAATACAGTTTCATAAACAAAACATGACAAAACAAAGTTTTAGTTAAATTGTCTTGTAAAAATTTGCAGCAATAATACTCGTGTAACACTGCTGACAGTTAAATAATCCACTCTTGACACAGGTTTGTTAGTTTAACCGATATTAGGGGAAAGAGAGAACATAACCAGGGTTGCCAGGTTTTCACAACAAAACCCGCCCAGTGCTACTCAAAACTAGCCCAAAAGTAGCCCAAACCCGTTTTGAAGGGGGTCCCCGGTTAAAAATAGCGTTCCCCTGGTAAAATTAGCATTCCAGGGGCTAAATATTACATTATTGGGGTCGCTTCAACCTGCGGATATGAAAAACAACCCACGGCAACAGTGTTAAAGTAGCCCAATTCCACAGGAAACCACAAACTTGGCAACACTGAACATAACTTCTAGTGTTTCATCCATGTGCTTGTAGAGGAAATATCTCCATACTGTGCAAATTATGCAAGAAAAGGACAAACCATTCCTTTTTGTGTATGGGGGGTAACTTGGTTTTTCGGACAGACAAAAAAAAAAGTTATATCACAATAGAAACACTTTTTTTTAATCATACACCCAAATGTCTTGATAGCCTAATATAACTGAAGTCAAGACTATGAAATAGATTTAGGTCATTTTCATGCTTAAATAGCAGAGTAGAATGAGCAACAATCTGACAGCTGAATACCAGGGTTGTATGTGATATGAACATCATTTTTGAACAAAAAATATAGCTTTTTCAACATATAGTAGTGTGATTGGAAAAATATAAATGTGTACTAGAAAATTAAGCATCGGGGCTTTACATTGATGAAAATATATTAAAAACATACTTCACGGACATGAGATGTACCCACAATTATAGAATGATCCATATGAAGTTTTTTGCTGACACTCCTGGGAGCTTCAATAAACATTAAAGTAAGTCACAATGTAATGGATATTCATGAAATGATCTCATTTTCTATTCCGGCGAAGAACATAATACACGTTTGAAACATGAGGGTGTGTAAATAATGACCAAATGTTCATTTTTGGGAAAAGTAAATAAGGTCCATTGCGATCTGAAAGCAAGTCTAAATTCTGCATACACGATTACTTACTTTCTGTTCCTTCTCAGGCAGTCAAATTATCAGATCTTTGTGGGAGAGCATTGGAAGGCAGCGAAGTCTGGACACATTTCAGCCAAATTGACATTCTTCAAAACTAGAGTGGGACCAAAGCCCCAGCAGGCCATCAGAGAGCCCGTTGTTAATGAAGTATGTCTCCTCGTGACATGTTTCAAGAGCAATCGTCTGAGGACATTCAGGCTGACACCCACTGGACGCCAAGTTTCTCTCGTCAAGTTTCTCAGGGGACGAGACATCATGTTCACCACGTGGAGTTCCGTCTAACGTGCTGATGTGCATAATGGGCATAAATTTAATCGTGCCCAGATCGCTGCTTGGCAGGAAGAGTTTGCCAAGCAGCATTTCAGTCACAATTAGAACTGGGATTTCCACTCCTCAAGCTGTCGAAACGTTGAGATCTCTGGCTCATTCAGGTTTCAAGAGTTCCCCGTGGAAATCAGAGAGTCTTGGCATGTTTTCCTCTTTCCCAGTGTAAAAAAGGACTAAAAAATGTATTCCAAAATCACATGAAGCAGGTTGGGGGATGCTGGCTTTTTGCCCCCGTTCTGTAGTTACACTGAATCGAGACCCTTAACAAGCTCCTTCACGGTGGGGAGGACGGGCACTCCAGCCTGCAAGGATGTAGACGTGGACCTGGAGCAATGCCAATTACACAGAAATGCCGTACTGCTGTCAGACACTCTGTGGTGACTTTCCTCCAGCCCTGTTAATCCCAACATTCCCTCAGGTGAAAAAGAGGGAAAGGTGCCATGAATGTGAAGGATGCAGGCGGCTGCCCTTCTGACAGTGCCGTGAGCGATGCATAGATGACAGAGGGTTTGGGACATGGGAACACAATTTGATGCCTACTGTGAGCTAAAAAGATGTGTATCTCACCTTGTTTCAACGACCCCCATGTTTCTCTAATTCAGCTACACAAAATGCCAAAGCTTGTTCTGACACAACAGGACTCAAAGGCTTCCCACTTTCTCTGCCTTCAACTCAATTCACATCAACAACTAAGCTTCGAGTCTAAGACAGTTCAGGGAATATATGATGGAAAAGGGGATTTTCCTTGCTCGTTTGAAACTCTGAAGATCAAAAACCCTTTAAATTCATCATAAGCTCAGTCTTATGCTAAAATGCTTTTAATTTTAACCACAATTCTTCTCCCATAATCACAAAGAAATAAACAGATTTGTACTAATAGAACTGAAATATCACACTGACAAAAGTATTCATATTATTCGCTAAGAAAATACAGGTCAGGTAGATCCCATTTCTCTGGATTAACGTTGAGATGTTTCTTCACTTTTGGATCTATCTGTATAAAATAGTCTAACAGCTGAAAACACATATTAGAACCAAAAATCAAGCCATGAAGTCCAAGGAACTGCCTGCAGAGCTCAAAGACAAGATTGTGTTGAGGCACAGATCTGGGGAATGCTACAAAAAAATTCTTAAACTAGCACAGTGGCCTCCATAATTTGTAAATAGAATAAGTTTGGAACGCTTCCCAGAGATGGCTATCCAGCCAAAAGAAATAAAGGGAAAGGGGTCTAGGTGACCAAGTTCAAGAGATCTTGTGTGGACCATATGACCAATGATGGGTCAATGGTTCACCCTCTAACAGGACAGTGACACTAAGCACATAGACGAGAGATGAGTGGCTTAGGGGGACGACTGTGAATGCACTTGAGTGGCCCTGCAAGAGCCAGACTTGAGCCAAATGGGACATTTTTCAAGAAACTTGAAAATGGTAGTTCACTGACCATCTCCATCCAACTTTGAGAAGACACTTCAGTAAAGAATGACAGAAAACCCTAAAAGGTGTGCTTGTTCCCTCATTACCAAAAAGACTATAAATGCACTCTTAAAAATAAAGGTTCCAAAAGGGTGTTTTTGCAGTGATGCCATAGAAGAACCATTTTTGGTTCCCTAAGAACCTTTCAGTGAACAGTTCCTAAAAGAACCATTTTGAAGAACATTTTAAAAATCTTTTTTGATTATAAAGAAACTTTTCTGCATTTGAAAGGTTGTTCAAGGTTCTTCAGAGAACTATGTTTTTTTTTTTTTACCTTCAGAAGTGACAGGAAGCGAAGTGGGAGAGAGATATGGGGGCGGGATCGGGAAAGGTCCTCGAGTCGGGACTCGAACACGGGATGCCCGGAGCGCAACGGCACTCTATGTCAGACTTAATATTCAAGGACCTTTCAAAGACTTTGCAGGTCCCTCAAATTCCAGGACTTAATGTGGGGACACATTTCAAGTGAGAGCAAGGTTACATTGTGTTATCTTGTAAGATACATTGTTATAGTTTTCATGTGTCAAACACAACTATGCAAAAAAAGCATTTTATTTGAACTGCAGAGCCTATTTTTGCAATGGGGAAACACTAAACGTGTAAGTAACATAAATCAACCAAGCCAGTATGCATAGGCCATGAAGTGTAGCCAAAATAATACATTAGCGGACCGAAGGGAATAATATGGGATTTTTTCCAGAAAACTTCTTGCACAAAATAAATTCAAGCACTTTCAAGGGCCTGTATCTATGTACGTTTATTTTCAAAACTTTCCAGGGCCTTGACATTTTTTTTTTTTTCAGATTCACAAACTTTCAAGGATTTCAAGGACCTGTGGGAACCCTGTTTTAAGAGTGTGGTGTTTTAACTAAGTATTGCATACATATGCAATGTGATATTCTCAGTTTTTAATAATTTTGCAAAGTTATCACAAAAAGGCTTTTCATTATCATTATTTGGAGTTTGGGGTTTTGACTGATGTGGAGATCAAAAAAAAAAAGTAAAAATAGTTTTTGAATGCACTGCAAGACGGTCAATGTTTATGCCAGCTGATTTTTCAGCAGATTTTCAATCATAATCCTCATTTACATAGTTGATGGATAATCAGATCTCAGCAGGGGAGCCTTAACAGCCGCAATGACTCAACACCCTGCTGAGTTAATGGCCTTACTGACTAGAAATCAGCTTCCGTCTCGTTCAAAATTAACGTTCATTTGGTGGGACGATCATTTGGCCGTGGCAGTGACCAATGAGCTTCTGAAGAAGCAATATGCCATTGTCCTGCTCAAAACTCGAAGAGAAACCTCAAACACTTGCATCTCTCCGCCACCACAATCGCCATATTTGACAACCTCCAGCAGAAGAGGGTGAGATTTCAACAAAAACACTAGATAACTCTCTGTCTGATCAAAATAGTTGTTTGGGGTCGGCTAGTGAGATATTTTTACATATCAACTCACACTAAAATCCCTAGTAAAATGGACCGTTGTGAAACAAGGATGGCCAAAGTATATTTTGGCTTAATGCACAGCAAAACTAGTCTCAGTGTCGAAACTCTTGCTGTGCTACTTCCGTTATGCAGCAACACTCAACTGATGAATGCAGTGAACCCTGTTACATGTTATATGGGCATCAAAATGAATCAATGTAAAACATGGTGTATGAGACAAGAGTCAGGAAGAGAGAGAGTGGAAAATTGCCAAAAAACTGAATTATGAATGTTTGTATTATAAGTAGACTTCAGGAAACAATGAAATGCTACATTTTACAGTATGTTGCTCCAAACTATGAATTGACTGAGTCATCTATTCATGGATCCTATCAATCTGTGTAAACAATTCTGTGGTCGACCGCCGCCATAGCTCAGTCAGTGTCAGGTCTGCAACAGCGGCAGCACGCTGCACCCCTGTTGTCTTGAGCCGGCTGTCAGTCATTTGAATGAGAGTACAGGACAACAGGGACTATCAATCAGGCAGAGTGGAGGCCATGACATTATAAAGGCACGCTTAGCAGCTATTCATTTATTACACCAGCACGCCATAACATTCATGATGAATTGCTGCTGAGCCCTGTTAATGGGGTCTCTTTCACAGACGCACACAGCTGAAACAACAACGGACACTTTTAATATTAATTCACCAAAATATATAAAAAAAAAAACGGTCATTTACTCTACTAGAACTATCTAGACTTAACTGACATGATATGGTTCTTGCATGTTTGATCGCAACACACCATGTATGAAAGTTAAAGTGATGAAAAAATGAGAAATGTATAGTAATTTTTTGTTTGTTCCTCACACAAAACTTTTGCATGACTTCAGAAGATTTGCAATATAATGCACATAAAGCCCTGAATGGTTCAGCTCTTCCACATTCATTGGCTTCCCAAAATTCTGGCCAGCTAATAATTCCTAATATATCAAAATCAAGCAGGCAGTGGATTCATTTCCTATGTATCACACAGATCTGGATCAGTCTTCCTAACGTTGTTCAGAAGGCAGACACAGTTTCAATCCAGATTGAAACTAGGACCCATCCTTTGACCTTGCATACATGTTACACACTATGACATTCCTATAATTCAGATCTCTTAAGGGATTGTTAGGCTGCGTTAATTAGAGCAACCAAAACCAGAAACACTGAATGTACTTGTTACATCAAAAGAAGAACGGCATCTAGCTTATGTCTGTTTGTCTGTTTCTCTCTTATCCCGAAGTTACCGTAGTCAGCAGGATTCGGCCTGAATCCAGACCAGATGGTGGACCTGTGCCCAGGAACGACCATAACATGGCACTTACAGCCAGCGAAGACCTCAACGGGATGAGCCCTCAGGACAGATGCTCAGCAAAGACTATAGCTGCGTTGCCATTACCCTTAAATTGCACAAACAGACATGACGAATTGAAAATACAAAAACTCCCATGTATCGCAAAAAGGTTTTTACGCTTGCATAAGGTGGTTTTTCAGGTAGTTTTAAAAAAAGGTAATATTTCGGAAAACTGCAATGGAATGCAATTCACTTTCTGAATTTTAGTCAGTGTGTGTATGTTTGGGCATAAAAAAGATCTACAAAGTTACAAATCTCAAAGTCCACTCCAAAGGGAAATATTTTGTTTTTAAAAAAATCCCTTTTCAAGAACTACAACGAATGGCTTGTTTGGACAACAGCGTTGTTTTCCGGGTGTTGTGATGTCACAAATCTCATTAGAATATCATTTAAATAAATCCCGCCTACAAAAATTAGAATGGTTGGGAGGTGGGTAGGGATGAGGTGGGGGATTAGCCTAACTTTAGCAATGCAGCGTGGAGAGCCATTGACTAGAGTGGCCGCAATCTGCTCTGGTGGCCACAGACGTGTGTAGTGTGTGGTAAGAGATTTATTCTTTATACAGTGCAGATAGCTTCACTGATAACGCAAGTTTTTAAAAAATGTATAAACTTGCACTAGACTAGGCTAGACTAATCAGTGATGATGTTCTTTGCTCGTTTTCTGTAGCTGCTTTTTGAATAACTAAGGAAATGTAAGCATTATAATTACATTTAATTTAAGTTGTAACTTAAATTCAATTGTTTTCATGTTAAATACAAATTAAATCATATTAAAAACATTAGGCTGCTTTTAGCCTTATGCTGGAGCTGGTTTCAGGCAATGAAACTAAAAATGTAAATAATTAAATAAAATAGCAAGATAATATCAGTATTGGCGATCTAGCAGGGTGTCGACAGGACCAAACAAACGTAGTATCAACTATACCTTAATATATCCTTAACTATAACGTAGCAGACAGAACTTGCAGCTTTGGCAAGGGGCATGACAGTACTGAAACACCGTCTAAGCTGTTCGCCAATCTCAACGCACTGGGACACCTAACCAATCACAACACATTTCGTTTTTCGGAAGGCGGACCTTCATCAAACCCGGAACTAATTGAGCCATTTGTGCCAGGCTGGGGAGAAAGGTATTGTTATAATGTAAAAAAATAATGTGTTTTTCGAACCACCAAGCATGAGAGCATGTTCTAATACACCCCTAAATCAAAACTTTGTAGAAGAGCATAATAGGACCCCTTAAATTTAGCCAAAATAACTCAAAATCCCACCACAATCCGTTGCCATGACTTGTTGTGAGAGGAAAAAAATGATGTTTTAGTCGCATAACATTGGTTTCGCAAGACTTTTTTTAATCAACATTTATAAAATATCACCAACGTTTTGTGCAAATCTGTAATGGAAACACACCTTATGGCAGTGGTTTTTCCTGGAAGCACCCCCACCCTGCACATTTTGTATGTCTCCCTTATTAGACACACACAATTCATGCTGTGCAGCCTCTACTAACGAGCTGATGAGCTGAATCAGGTGTGTTAAAATGAGGGAGACATACAAAATGTGCAGGGCAGCGGTGCTTCCAGGACCAGTTTGAAAATCACTGCCTTATGGCGACCAGCTATGGAGTCATGCCAGGACAAGCTGCGATTTATGCACAGTTTTATCAACAAGAATGTTCACTGTCCTTAAGGCCAATGATAAGTCAGTCATCTTACTACTGGCTAAACAGCAGCTCTACTTTCATGTTTTCCAACCTGCTGAACAGTAACTCTTTCCCACCTAATGCGGACGTGATGTACCTTGATTAATAATCACACCAAGTTCATTCGCTTAGCCAGAAGAGAACTGGTCTACTGACTGGACTTTCTCCTAAGGTTTTTTTCTCCATTTCTGTCACTGGATGGAGTTTGTTGCCACCATCACCTTCTGGCTTTATCGGTTGAGGTCTGAAAGTCACTTAACTTTCAGAAAAAGATCAATATGACCACACTGACACCACTGGATGAGAACAAAACTTGAAGTGAATTAAGCTAGATGAAGGAACCTAAGAGCTGCTTACAGCTGAATTGCATCTTGCAACACTGACGTGGTTATTGAACTGAATTGAATTAACATTGAACTGACTCAAGCTAAAAAATGACATTGCTGCCTCTTGTAAAACTGACTATAGCTAAACTGAACTTGTTTCAAATTGATGAACTTCACCCTGTTGTTGATGGTCTGGTTTAGTTGGGGTATGAAAGACACTTAACTTTCAGTCATTTATCGATACTATGGCACTATCACTTTCAGATGAGAACAAAACTTGAACTGAACTGAATTTGGCTAAATGCACACTGTTATTGAACTGAACCAACACTGAACTGACTTTAGCTGAATAATAACACTATTGCATTTTAGAGTCTATTGAGTTTCCATTACTGATTCTGCTATTTTCCTCTTTATTTCTGTGAAGCGGCTTTGACACAATCTGTACTGTATAAAGCGCTATAGAAATAAAGCTGTATTGACTTGCACAAACTGCATGGACCACCTCTTTTATGGTGCTTTTTGTCCTTTTTTGAGCACGACAGCCCCTTGTCACTAAAGAGTCAGAAGAGCAGCATTCTTAAAATGTATTTTTGTGTTTCACAGCAGTAAAGGCCAGTTCACACCTAGAACGATAACTACAACAATACGCTATGTTTGTTATAAGTGTGCACTCAGTTTTGTCGTCTGTCACTTTAAATGCTAAAGCTTTCTGTTGAAGGACTCTGAAATGTTTTTATCATTCTTTGGCTGGAAAAACATTCTAAAAGTGATTCCAATTATATAATTCCTCTGTGTTGTTATAGTTATAGTGTGAACATCCCTATTGTCATAGAACTAGAACTACTTTTAAAACTTCTTTCTTTTTTCTTTAAAACTTTTTTCCTCTGTGTGAACGGGCCTCAGGTAATAAAGGCTTGGAACGACACAAGAGCAAGTGTGGGGTCTGTACTTACGCAGTATTTTAACAATTTAAAGGATTAAAAATTCACACCAGACAACTTTAAAGGAAAAAGTCCTCACATAAACAAAGCTTTCAAATGTCTTCATGCAGAACAGTTTGTGTTACCTGAAGGGCCATACTGGGCACTCTGGGACCCATAAGAGGGGCCCAGCTGATAGGAGCCCACATTATGGTGTATAGGGCCAGTAGGACAGGAGTGTGGAGACATAGAAGGTCCAGGCTGCTGGGCTCCAAATTGGGGACCAGGTGCATTGCGCTGCATGTTAGGTGCAAAGCCTAAAACAGCAAAAAAAATAAATAAATAATTACCCATTACTAGAAGGTAATGGTGTGGAGATAATGGTTATAGGTGATGCATGGTTCAGTACTGAAATTTATCTATTTATTTATCTACTTCTAAATCTATCTATACCATCAAAAACAAAAAAATGGTATTAGGATTAAAGCTGCACTCTAGCCCTTCTTGGACTATAGGCAACATAGTTTCGTTCATGCTGAAGTTTTTTTTCATTTGTTGTCAGACAACATTTTTTTTATTAACACAACCAAGAAATATCTTTTGCAATTTTCTTTACATGTTATCACTCTGACTACATAACAAAAAAATCTTTAAAGGCGTATTCACAGCTTATTTTATTTCTGTAATTTGTTATATTCCAAGTGAAACAGAATAATGAACAAACACATGTTAAAGGAGAATTGACTGGATCATTACAAGTTGGCATTCTTTACAAAACTGAAGCTAGACCTGAGTGTAAGTTTGCAATGGACTGTGAAGGACTACTGGCTACCTGAAACACTGCCAGAACCAACTTTTTGGATCTGGACGTGAAGGCTGAAGGTTACAGTTTTTATTTGTTATCGCTGCTGTAATCTATTGGTTAACATTTAATGCACATTCAATGTGTTTTAGATCAACCTACATTTACATTTTGATGAAAGATTGCACAGATTTTCTATAGAACAAGGTACAGTGATAAGACAAGACCAGGACTGTGTATTCAGAACGTAAATAAGGTCAGCTTTGATTTCATGTTGACTTTCTAGAGTAGGTAAACCTAATTGCACAGCTTCCAAAATTGTAATCCGTTACAGTTTCCAAATTACTTGACGAAAATTATAGTCAGTAATGTAATTCATTTCATTACACATTTTAGGTAATATAATCAGACTACTTTTAGATTACTTTTAGACTATTTTTGACCTAACTTGTTTATCACGTTAATTTAAATAGGCCAATCTTGTACCATATTGACATAAAAATATAAAGAGTAAGAAAATATAATCCATTTGTTGTTTTTAACAACAAGAAGTGCATTTAACATTACATTACATCAAGGTTTCCCAAACTGGTGTTTGTGAAGAAACTACAGGTGGCTTATGAGTTTAATGAAAAGCTAATAATTAATTAAATCATTAAAAAAAATGATTAAAATCAAAATAAAAACTTACTAAAAAAATGAAATATTTTATTTGTTTACCTGCATGTCATGTGACCAACATCAGTGGACCAATTAACATATAAATGTGATACTTAATTATTAAAATATTCATTTTTAAATATCACGGGTACTTAAAGTAAATATATTAGGTGAAAGAGGTTCAGATGACAAAAAAGTTTGTGAATTTGTGAATTTTAAAGTGTCTGAAAGACAAAAGCCTTCCAAAAAGAAATACATGGTTAAATAACCATAGTGATAATTCAAATAAAAATGAATGTGGTCACAGTTGATGCAATGGTGAACACTTCTTAACACTTCTTAAAACTGAAATGATTTTTGTAAAACCAGTGGTCAAATGCTAATGACAGGTCTTTGTGTGAATGTCTACAAAACTGGAAGACTTTCTAAATGTATATAAGCAGAGGCTATTTTAATAAGAAAAATTTAAAGATAAAAAAAAAATTGGAATTAGGGAGAATCAATAAATCATGAATAATTTATTGCTATTGTGTGAATAATATGTAATCATGTAATACATAAAAAAGTAACTGTAGTCTGATTACGAGCATTTTAAAATGTAATTTAATCTAATTACAAGTATTTTTCACTCATGGGGAATGTTTCTGGAGCATCACAATGTTAGTGGTCATCCACGGAGGAAGAAAGAATCCATAACACGTGTTAATATGTAACATATAATTGAGTTCAGTCATCTGAAATGAGTCAGGAAATGCTGGGAAACGCAGAAGAGCTGATGCACATTACATCGAACAGATGGAAAATACAGCTGTCGGATGTTCACAAAAACTCAAACTCTCCTTTTCCTGATAGCTGTGAATAGAGGCAGTGTAAGCCGTAATGTTACTGAAAATCAGCTCACCTCTCTCCTGAGACATGGGCGACTGACTGTGAGTGGAATGGGAGCCCACGTCTGGAACGTTCCCTGGGGTCTGAGGGGCCATCTGTGTACCTGTGTGTGGGAAAAAATGTACATGTGTGCATAAACCCACAGTTTTTCACTGTACAAACTTTATTTTCTTAATCAGTATTTTTGTTTACCAGTAAAATCTAAATATTGAGTTGTTTTCAGATTTTATTCCTAATGTTTTTTTTTTTCTAATTAAATATTTATTATTTATTTTTTTTAATTATATACATTTAAATTAAAATTCTATTTTAATTATGTTAGATTTACTGTGAGTCTAAAACAAGAAAAAAACATTTTGCTAAACTTAACTCATAATATATTCTCTGAAAAATAATCTTAACATCTTTATCTTGTTTTAAGGATGTTTAGATATTTTACTGGGAGGCATAACAAACATACTGATTAAGAAAAAGCTATTTTTGCAGCGCACACGCACAAAACCACAAACGCAGATAATAGTCTCATACAGAGCTACTTTTCATGATAAATATCAGACAAATTAGCCTAGAGGGCAGAATATCTAACCACAAGTCCCAAGGGAGGTGTTTAAGGCTCATTGTTTCTCTCCCAAGAGCAACTTTGTCTGCTTGTATGTATAGAACTTGTATTTGTAAAAGCAAAGATATTCATTCTCCAGTAATGGCACACAGATCACATGTCAGGGCCAGGCCTGTGTGCAGCTAATGGCCTTCGGTGCTCCCAGTAGGGATGAGGCAGTTTTGTGTGCAGCAGGGTAAACGGTCTCCCGTGGACCTTGTTAGTGACATTCAGAACGGAAAGGAAAAACAGCAGTTTCAGCGGCACAAAGCCCTCTGCTGCCCGGCTATCAAAGAAGCCCGGCTAACAATGCAGCGCACAGCAGGACAGTAATTGTGTCAAAGTGACTCCAAACTGTTAACAGACTTTCAAAACTATTTTAATGATGGAGTGACTTGTTTTAAAGCCAGCTTGAATCCTGCCGCTGACCCACTGCCGACTGGAGCTCAAACACCTCGCCCTCCGACTGCGCCACAGTGGTAGGAATTAAATGACACACGTGATGGCTTTAGCTAATGGGTATGTCAAAGTTAGCATAACAACAATATCTTTTTCCCAAAACAGCCACAACTGAGAATCAAGAATATGTGCCTAGTTAGAGAGAATTTCAGTCAGTATGACTGCTAATTTTCAGCAGACTTAACTGAAGAAATGCCAGCAAACATGCACAATGACTGATAGGCAGAAAATGTAGAAATTAAATAACTAGAAAATAATTAAAACAATAATTATTTATTTTGACTAAGAAATCCAAAATGACTTGACCATACAGATTTAATAAAAAATATCTTCCAATTAAACTATAAACACATAAATTATATTAAGATGTTTAATTTAAATAGTAAAATCAGTAAATAGTTGAAGGTTCAGGGAAACAAACTAAATTTTTTAGTTTTTCAGAATAGGATTGGCATTAATGGTTTAATCTATTAAATTATTGATTGAAGATTAATAATGTGACGTTCTATGTTGCTTGATATTTTCCCCATGCCATGTCAGTTTATGGAATCGTTTGTGTTATTTAGGGCCCTATGATTTCTGCGATGCGGAAAACACGGACAGAATTGTGAAATCCGGTCATAAAAATGGAATTTACTGCATAATGTGGAATGTCACGGAATTTGCCAAATTTTGGATGAATAAATCAAAAGTAGCCCAGGACACTTAAAACAAAATACGATATCAGAGTTTCCCTTAGGTTCACAGCTTTTTGGGGGTGGGGGGGTGGGGGATGGATGGGGCAGGAGTGCCGGAACCCAGCGGTACTTTTTTCGGTACTTTACTCTCTGTATAATAACAAAAATATTTATTTCAGTGAAAAAATAGTCCAAAACTGTCAATTTTAACATTTTGAACAACAGGGCCCTACAATCTTTTTCTTTCTTTTTTTTAAAGAAAGTTTTGAGTTTTTAATCAAATAAAAATTAAACCCTTTTAATTTTTGGCAAACAAACAGAGGTTTACTGTTAAAATGAATACATGGAAGAAAATTTGTGTGAATATTCTGTTAAAAGTTTTAATAATAATTGCAGAATTATTGTAGAAATGACATGCCGTCGTGTAAATAACAAGATACATAAGATAAATAACATAAGACCATTTAGTTTGTTTAACAAAAGAACAAGGTATAGACCTGTTTTATAGGAAAGGTAACCTTAAATGACTATTGTTCTGATCTGGCGATACATAGAAAATAAAATTAAATAAAATTAAATAAAATTAACTTGACCTTCAAGGGGGGTAAGGGGGTGCCTAATCTCATGGCAGGGGAAACACTGGATATGGACTAGTATCTTTGACTATTAAGATGCAAAAATACTACTTAAATGTGAATCCTGCATGTTCTGCATGTCTCTGTGTGAATGAATGGCTCAGATGCGCAGTTTCATTTACTAACACACATACTGAAGCGTGCTTGATGCTCGCAGTGTTTTCAGCCTCTGCCGCCTCAAAATATAAGTACCTGAACATAAACATAATCTCTAGAACTGCTCTGACAGTCACTTCATGAGCATTTTACCGTTTCTTTTGAGAAAACCTATCATTATATCATACACAAACAGAAACTTAAAGGTCTTCACAGCAACCCGTCAAAATTAAAGTTCGGTTTAACTTGAAAGAACTGTTACAGAAATATATTACTTAATGTAACGATAGTACTATTTCTACTAATAAAATTATTAAGACATTATTTTTAAGAGATATATGCCAGAAAAATTATTTACCAGAATTTATTTAAAGATACAACACAGTATATCTGGAAAAAAATAAGATATGCTTTTTGATTATTATTTTTAAATTTAACCAGAAAATTAAAAATGGAAAAAAACGGAATCCAGAGAAATTAAAACGGGAAAAAAATGAATTTTAAATAAAAAAAAAATAAAATGGATTTCATAGGGCCCTAGTTATTGTGTGTAGTGTACCTAAAGCCCTGTGTTCATTCAGTTCAATATGTACTGTTGCAGTTATACTGAGTTCCCTACATGCATTTTGTGATGCTAGTGGTAACGATTAATTGATCATTAATTGTAGTGAATCCATGTCTCTACTACAGAATAATGTAAACAAAATAAAAAATAATCAAAAACTTGATAGCAGATAAATATTCTATTCCTCCTTCAAATATTCATGAAAAAATAAATCAAAAAATTATATCTCACACAGAATCTTTTACCTGGCCCACTGGCAGGTGATATGGGCCCAGATCGTGATTGGCTGGAACCCACAGGTGATCCAACCGGCGAGGGCGAGGGCCCGCTGCGCATGCTGGGGACTCTGGGCGAGGCGTGGGGTGAGAAGGGAGACTGGGCGGGGTTACTCTGCTCGCCCTGGCTACTGGTAGAACCCGAAGCACTGACAGCCGAACTGAGACCCGCCTCTGTTCCGGTGGGGAGGTCGTCTATAGAGCCAGACAGATCCTTAAATACACAAACACAAGAAAGGGAAGTTGAAGATTGGACCATTATCATATTTATCAAGACTCCAAAAGAACCAGGAACCACAGGATGCTTTATAAGGATGTATTTTGGAAGTAGGTAATATAAAGCATATTTGTTAGTGGACTCTCAGAAAGCAAATGAATGGACAAAATAACAGCAGTTCTGAAGCAACAAACCTATAAAGAATACTTAAAAACCTGTAGGTCAGTCTGAATATAATGCACTAATTCTAAGTGCTGCCAAAATTAGAACCAGTGCCAAATCTAAACCCTATAAATAAACCACTTAGGGGGCCTGGGGCCTCAGTCTAAGTTTTTTACCCCACAGGTGATTCAGCATGCAGCCAACAGGCTGTGGGTTCAGGTCTGTAAATAATCGTAATCAGCCTTGCAAGTAAAATTGGTTTCCAATTGCTAAGGTGATAACAACTCCTGGCCTGGATTGTAGCTAAGGAACTTTAGTAGAGCGGTTGTTTTATGAACTGTCAGTTGTGGAATCTCACTGATCACTCACATTGTTATTCCCCATAGTCTCAAATGCAACACTGATGATACTGGAAGATACATCATAAGCACCAATTTTCTGCAACTAATAATAAGCACTAAGTCAAATAAGGGAAAAATAAAACTGATTTCCTTTGCTCTGTATTACATCAGGCCAAGTGGTGCTGAAAGGCTATGGAGCAAAACTTTCCAATGAGGCCTTAAATTCCACGACACATGAGCCAGTGGTTCCAGCTCGAGCGTGCGGCTCATGGAGCGCAATGAATGATTGTGATGGAAACTCAGGCGGTCTTCAGAAGAGACAAACCTCACGTTGCAGGCTTAATAGTGATGACCTAGTTGAGGATGAAGAGGAACATATGCTCAGCTTGATGCAATACCACATATCGGCCTCGATGACGGAGCGTCGTGAAGACTGTGGGTCAACTACTTCCAGCGGTAACTTTCTCCACTGGAAAGTCTTGGCTTTTCCAGTTACGCTAGACAGCTTGTTAATGTTATCATGGATTCTTTTTCCAGATGACTGAAGAAAGGGGATGGTCACAATTCACATTTCGCAAGAAACATTATGGGGATAGTGTTGGGCGATATGCTCAATATTCATATCGTCCTATTGTCAGCCAGCGAGATCGCCATGCTAATTTATTTAATTATTTACTTAGTTTCATTGCTGGCAAATGAACCAACGCCAGCATAAGGCTAAAAGCAGCCTAATGTTTTCAATATGACTTAATTTGTGTTTAACATGATAACAATTTAAAAGAAACATTGTAAGTTACTAATGCTTACATTTCCTTAGTTATTCAAAAAGCAGCTACAGAAAACGAGCAAATTTGCGTTATCAAAGAACATCATCACTGACTAGCCTAGCCTAATCTAGCGCGAATGAATACAGTAGTTACATCACTTTATGATGAATAAATTTCTTACTCCTTATTTACACTGCGCACATCTGCGGCGCAAAGGGAGTACTGTTCAGTAAAAGTAAAACCGGAAAAACAGCGAGCATAAAAAAAAAGTGCGCTTTCGCGAGCGTCAGTAACTGCAAGCAATTACAGATTGCATGCTTCCCACCCGCTCACCGTGATGATTTGTGCCTTACTGTTTATACCAGCCACTTCGCGGCAAGTTTCTGAAGCCCCCAAAAGCGGCTCTCTACATCGTTAAAACTAGGCGCCTAATCTATTTTTGACGGATAATATTAGTAATCGGCATCAGCAACAGATACACGATACCATCGTCTATCAGCACAACCCAATACGCGGAGATTGAGAGCCAACATTTTCAATCTCACCGAATTTCAGTACTTTTAAAAAGTCAGTTCACCTAAAAATCTAAACTTCTCCTTTTTGATGGTCATGAGTGAATGATGACTCACACTGCTCTGTTTCATCATGACCAGGGGCTGTTGAGATCCATCATCACTAGCCCATTTGATTTATGAACTGTATACCAAGTCGTCTCAAGTAGAGATGCACCAGTTGACTGACCATTAGTCAGAAGCAGACATTTTTTGCTCCAAAAACACGATTGGCAACTGGCTGGTTTTTAGTGTTATATTTTGGACGATGTCTATTCTGGAATTGCACACAAACGGTTTTGCAATCCTTTCCCAAAATATAATTTCTGTGGAAATATTACAATGTCTGTAAACAGCCATTATCAGAGGCCAGAGTCACTGAAGATGGATGTAAAGAAGAAAATGCTGTAGCAGGCAGATCAGACTCACGGTTGCTCGGAATATTTAATGTGTTGTGACAGATCACTGTATTGCCTTAATAAATCAATCGACACATAAACCGATCATCTTCTTTACTTAAAACCACAAAAAAAACATGAATGAACACCAGAACGTATTTTATTTACAACTGCAGAAAGACACCATTTTTCGAGTTTAAGTCCACCAAAATTAATCTACTGTATGATTTGTTTGCTGGTCAGAACTGTGAATTCGGCGTTATGATTGGTCAGATTGTCTGTCAATCAAGCTGTCTTTGAAGGGTCAATTGACTGTCTTCACAAAAGTTTAAAGTTAGTGTTAAAGTAGCGTTAATAAATTCAACGTTGCTTTGTTTACAGCAGTAACCAAGAAAACGATATATCACTGCTGTTCCACAAGCGCCACCTACTGTAAGAGAGAAGATTTGCTTTCTCATTCAGCCCGCCTGTTGTTTTTGTTTTGTGCAGGTGTCTTATATAGCATAATTTCATAAAGCTTGAGTCAGACCATTCTGTTTTTGCTTTAAATATTGAAATTAAACAACTTCTCGTGCTACATGTTTGTAGCATCTTTGTTTAGATTGTGATTAAAATGCAGTGGTTGCCTTTAATTTCAAATGGCTACAGATATTTTTGTTTGAAACCAGCTTGTCTGTTATGGAGCAAATAAACAACCGATTTGATTAAAGAAAAAAATACTGCCAACCAGTATCTGAACCGGCCAATTTGCTTGTAAAAAAACAGAATTGGAAGTGGGAAATAGAAATCATGACCTGTGCATCACTAATCTTAATGGAGAAGTTCACTTCCAGAATGAAAATTTCCTGATAATTTACTCACCCCCATGTCATCCAAGAAGTTTTTGTCTTTCTTTCTTCATTTGAAAAGAAACTAAGATTTTTGACGAAAACATTCCAGGATTTTTCTCCATATTGTGGACTTTAGTGGTGGCCAATGGGTTGAAGGTCCAAATTAGAGTTTCAGTGCAGCTTTAAAGAGCTCTACACAATCCCAGGCGAGGAATTAGGGTATAATCTAGTGAAACAATTGGTAATTTTTTAAGAAAAATGCAAATGAATATATTTTTTAACCACAAATGCTCATCTTGCACTAGCTCAACCTCATGCATTACATTATCACGCACATGTGACATAGGCGGAAGTAAAGCGAACATACAAAGAAAGCCAAACAGTCTTTACAAAAAAAGCTAAAACGAGATTTCGGAGTACCTTTTCAATCTAAGCACACAGATGCGAATTTTCCAACGTGATTACGCAGTGTGTATATGGAGAAAAATCCTGGAATGTTTTTCTCAAAAAACATAATTTCTTTGCGACTGAAGAAAGAAAAACATGAAGATCTTGGATGACGTGGGGGTATAAGAAAAATAATCAGGATACTTCAAATCTCATAGGAGTAAAGTAAATATGCTCTTATTTGCATATGATACATCATGAATGGTTATAAACCACTAAAGAAGACCATGACATCACTAATATCGAACTAGGTGTGATAAGTCTTGTTGTGCAATATCTGATTGAAGTTGACATCAATGAGATTTGAAAATGTAGGGTTTTTTTTCATTAATTTGTATTTAATGATTTTTGTGAATAATAGCTTGAACTTCAGTTTTTCCCTCACAAAAAGCTATCGAATGGCTTCAGAAGTCACATGGACCAGTTTTATTTGATGATGCTTTGTTATTTTTGGAGCTTGTGGAAAAGGGCTCCAAGAACATTCTTTAAAAAATGTTTCCAAAGTAAGTCTTTTCGGGTTTGAAAATAGGAGTAAATGATGACAGAATTTTTTGCGTGATCTCAAATTGTAGAATAGATAACTTCTGCTGCTTTAATTCAGGTGACATGTTGTATTCATCTCCGCAAGCTTTTCTTGCAAAACTCCTAGTGGTAGAAGTCAAACCACTTCAACCTTGTACAAATTAGTCAAGGCTGGAGCTTGCTTGATTTATGTCCATAATTAGTTATATTCGTTAAGTCTCTGGCTTCTTTAATTGATGAACGCAATTATTCAGGCTCATTGGCCATTCAAAGTTCCTCTCTTTCCATCTCTCACCCTCCAAATCTCAGCAGAGGAGAGAAGACAGAGAAAAAAAAATGAATGCAGCGTCTCTCTCTTCTGATTGGTGAGACTGAGTAATGCAGCCCACCCAGTGCTCATCCTTCATCATTTCACATGACAGCCCCCGTACGAGCCAATTAAAACATGGAGAAATTATGAGAGGATAATTGGGGAGCCAGGCGTGGCCATCTGAAGCCTGGTCTCTTTAAAACAGCTCAGAATTTAAAATCTGGATTTAAGGGGTTTGTTGAAGTGGAGTGCCAAAAAGAAATGATAAAAATGTACAAATATTATATTATACTACTTTATATTATATTATATTATACTATGTTTTTAAATAATTAGGATGGTCGGTAACATATTTTAGGCAGAGCATAGTGTAGAATCAATTAAGCATGGGAGGATTTTATTTTTTTAATTCCAAAAACGGCACAGAAATCAACCTTGATGTTTGTCTTCTGATGATGCTAAAAGCCCAGAAGAAGAAATCCAAAAAAATGGAAGCTAGAGCACTTTAGGGCTTTTGTGCTCCAGCCAGTCATAAGAAGAGACAATAGATAGTCGCACATCGGTGAGGGAGAGGGGCCGTAAGGCAATACGAGTACGCACGACACACACACACATAATGCGCTGACGGAGGAATTCTCTTCCCCTGTTGTGATGCCTGACAATCTGAAAAGAGGCTGACATATTGGGTTTGACGAGAGCGTTCCCCAGACACAGAGAGCGTGCTGGAGCCGAGAGTGGAGGTGGATTAAGCAACCACAAGAGAGATGGAGGAAGAAATATGTATCTTTCTGACAGGAGAAGGCAACAATAATAAGTCTTCATACTAAAAATCACCGTGACACAGATAGGCTCTCTACTTCTGATGTAAAAAGGTGTATATTTCACACAACTGGTATGCTGCTAGATGAACTCCGTAGTTACTCTGTGCTTGGAAAAAAAGAACAACTAAGTGGTGCATGCCTAAGCGTGAATGGCAAAGACTTTAACCACAGTGGGTGTGATCACACCAACAGAGCAAAACAGCGGGGTTCAGGAAATAAAAAGGTCATGCAAAATCTCCATAGTGAAATTGATTTTTGCTGATAAAGTTTAAACCTTTCAAGACAGACTTAGTTTAAAGTGATGATATACTGCATTCAAAGGTTTAGGTTAGTACGATTTTTACAATTTTGAAAGACGTGCTCACCAAGGCTGCATTTATTTGATTAGAAATACAGCAAAAACAATAATATTGTTTAAAATATATAAATATATATTTAAAACATATATACATTTAAATTAACTGCTTATTTAGGAAATGTAATCTTATGATGACCATTACTCCAGTCTTTAGTGTCACTAATATACTGATTTGGTGCTCAACAACAATTCTTCTTATTATTACTATTATTAATGTCAATATTAAAAACAGGTTTGCTGTTTAGAAAATGTGTGCAAATTGTGATACATTCTTTGATGAACAGAAAGTTTGAACAGCTTTATATAATCCATGTAAACAGGAATTGTGAGGTCTGGTAAATAAAACATTAAATTACATATCATAGGGTTTACGCTAAGCTAGTACAAATTGCTAATTGGCTAGTGCTAAGCTAAGCTAACCTACATGCTGAAAGGTTAGCCTACAAAACATAAGCTAACAAAAGAAGCAAAGAATGAGAAATTTTAATTCTTATAAAAAAAAAATCACAAAATTTAAAAAACAGCTGTGGTTTCCACAATTTTACTGTAAAAATAAGGTAGAACGTTTTGGTTTTACCGATTTAACTTAAATTTACATTTAAATACAGTAATTTCATGCATATTTTCCAGTTTATGAAACATTTTAAGTCTCAAATGCTCTTTTCTTGAAACAACATAAAAACCCTTGTCAGACCAACAAAATTGCCCCAAAGGTGGTCCCAACTAGTCAAACACAGTTGTCTGAACAAATAATTTCACACTGTTGAAATGTTAAAGGAGAAGTCCACTTTCAAAACAAAGATTCACATATAATGTACTCACCCCCTTGTCATCCAAGATGTTCATGTCTTTCTTTCTTCAGTCGT
>JAHKKF010534084.1:0-12609 GCA_019740295.1 Labeo calbasu
ATATCCATTTCAGTATTTTATGTAATCATCAATACAAAAACACACACACACAAAATAAATAAAATAAATATAAGTTGTAATAGTGTATTAATGAAGTATTAAACCTGAAGCCCCAGTTTAAGGGAATCTCGTCGTTCAGCAGGACGTCATTCAGGCTTCCTTTAGGGCAGTACTCCGTTACTATGGCGACGTTGGGAACCTCTACACAACCTCCAAAAAACTTACAGAGGTTGGGATGATCCAGCTCCCTAAACACAAACATCTGGATCAAACCAATGATCATGATTAGGAAGAGGACGATGACAAATTTGTCTCATTCTCACCTGACTTGCTTCACCTCTTGGCGAATCGTCTTCGAGAGGGAAAACGCTTTTGTTTTTATTTTCTTGATTGCAACGGTTCGTCCATCACTGAAAAGACAAACAGAATTAAAAACGCTGTAAAAAGTTACAATTAATGAATACTCTCACTGATCAGAGGTGCATTAAATTGATTAAAAGTTACAGTAATGACATTTATAATGTTACAAAATATTTCTGTCAAATAAATGCTGTTCTTTTGAACTTTCTATTCATCTGTGAATCCTAAATAATAAAATGTATTACAGTTTACACAAAAATATTGTGCAGCACAACTGTTTTTAACACTGACGATCATCAGAAATGTTTGTTGAGCAGCAAATCAGCATATTAGAATGATTTCTGAAGCATCATGTGACAGTGAAAACTGGAGTAACGATGCTGAAAATTCAGCTGCGCATCACAGAAATAAATTATATTTTAACACATACTCATATAAAAAAGCAGCTATTTTAAATTGAAATAATATTTCACTATTTTTACTATATTTGTGATCAAATAAATGCAGCCTTGGTGAGCAAAAAGCACTTCATAAATGTATGGGTGTGTTTGTACTCACTAGATGCCGGTCTGTGTGTAGAGTTGTTTGCGTGACGTGGCGACGCCGGTGTAGGAGCTCAGTGCCGTCACACAGCTGGCGTTAGAGTCGCTGTTTGCTGCTGGGACGCTCATGATGCTGCCCATCGTCGCCCGCGCAATGTAATCTGAACACACACACACACATTAGACAATTAAACACGAACACACACTCTCACACACACTTGGTCTGTCACTCACCTTGTTTAATGTGATTGAAGTCAATGATCCAGCTCTCATCCCAGAACAGTTTCTGTTTCTGATATTTAAACCACTGCAAACAAACACACACACAAGCATAGTCAAAACAAGCACACCATCATCATCTCTACATAATGAAACTACTGCAAAAATATAAAAAAATTGACATAATTATTTTATTACTTTATTACTTTTATTACTACGTTTTTTTTAATAAACACAATATACACTAGTGTTATTATAATTAACCAAAAGTTAAAACAGAGGCGGACAATAGTGAAGTATTTTCACTCTGCTGTAAAAGTACTTTTTAAGTGTCTGTACTTTATCAGAGTGTTTTTCTTTAAAAAAAAAACTTTACCTCACAACATTCCAAAGCATAATATTGTACTTTTTACTGCACTACATTTCATATTAAATATAATTTAATACTTAATTACATAAGAAATCTATTGTTTTCTTCTTATTTACTTGAGTACAAGAAAGTACTACATTTTTAATGTTCTTAAGTATTAAAGGTAAAACAAACAACAACTTTTATTTATGAAATGTACTGCAGTAAAAAGTATGACAATATGCTTTGGAATGTAGTGACATAAAGTTTTCCCAAGAAAAATACTCTGATAAACTACAGATACTAAATTCAATTTACTTGAGTAAAATAAAAATACTTCACTACTGTCTGAAAACAATAAAACACTAACCTCTGAAAAAAAAAAAAAAAAAAAAATGTTACTTGTCTCATATAGTTTAAGTTGAAATAAAACCAAACATTCAATTATTCAAATAAATTCAAATAAACCTGAAGTACTAAACCAACAAAAGCTAAATTAACTAATAAATAAGTATTTAAATACAATTTAAAATACTATATAGAGAAACTAATAAAAATGACAAAAACACTACAAAATTACTAAAACTTAAAAAAATAAAATAAAATGGATATGAAATATTTGAAGACATAAATATTTTGAAATACTTTAAATTTCATTTAAGATTTTTTTGAATCATCAGAAACTTTGTGGGTCTTCAAGTTCTGCATAATTTCTGTGTTCTGTAATCTTGATCTCCAGTCACATTTTGGTGATGTGTGTGTGTGTGTGTGTGCTCACCATAGCGCTGATGATGAAGCTGATGATGATGGTGGTGACGGTGAGGGCGATAGCAGCTCGAGCAGCAGAGCTGAGAGGACAGTCTCCGCAGTCGGCGGGACAAGTGGAGCAGCTTTCGTCTTCCTCACACAGACCATCACCGCACACTGACAACAGTTAAATACTCTGAATAAATACGTTTAAATATGTGAAAACACTTTAAAATTGTTTATTACTAACATTTTATTATATGCACTACTGTTCAAAATTTTTGGGTCTGTAGGATTTCAAATGTTTTTGAAAGTAGTCTCTTCTGTTCACCAAGGCCTGTATTTATTTGCTTAAAAATACAATAAAATTGTAAAATATTATTACTAATTAAAATAACTGTTTCTATGTGAATATCTGTTAAAATGTAATTAATTTATCTGATCAAAGCTGAATTTTCAGCATCATTACTCCAGTCTTCAGTGTCACATGAAATCATTCTAATATGCTGATCTGCTGCTCAACAAACATTTCAATGCTGAAAACAGTTGTGCTGCCCAATTTTTTTGAAAACCATGATGCATTTTATTTTTCAGGATTCACAGATGAATAAAAAGTTCAAAAGAACAGCATTTATTCGAAATAGAAATCTTTTGTGACATTATAAATGTCTTTACTGGCAATTTTGATCAATTTAATGCTTGATAAATGAAAGCATAAAATTCTTTAAAAACACCCCAAATGTTTGAACAGTAGTGTACATTCAACACTTCCTAAAGCACACACAGATACAGTACTGATAGCGGGCAGGACGGTGCTCTTGGCCTCCAGGGCGACCTGCATGTTTCCCACACGGATGTGAGCGATGAGAGACGTCAATCCCTCGTGAAACAACACCACCTTAACACAGAGGGTTCAGAAATCACAACACTGACACAGAGGAGTAAACGTGTGTGTGTGTGTGTGTGTGTGAAGAAGCACCTTGGCACTCCAGTTGGTCTGAGTCATTTTTCCAGAAGTGGAGATGGTGTGAGTGAATATCCGGCCATCGTCTGGGATCCAGGGGCCACAGATTCTCTCCTCCGCCTGTTTCTACAAACATAAACAGCGAGGTGTACTCAAGCTGCTCCTTCATCTTTATTTATTAGTTTTATTTATGCATTCATACCATGAATCCCATGGGGCAGGAGTGGATGTTGGCGTGATGGATGCAGCAGTTTTCTCCGTTCGCGTCCTTCCAGTCGGTGGGGCAGTCCTGCTGCTCACAAAAGCGTCTGGCTTCAGCTGGATCTTTGATGGATCTAATGGATATCAGTTTATAAATAAACACTATATCAGCAATTCTTAAGGAGGCTGGGACTGACTTCAGCACACTTTCATATTGCAACATGGTTTAAAAAGACAAAACTACCTTTAAAACAGTTAAACATCAAGATGTGAGCTCATGTTTCTTAATTAAATTTGCTCCCTTAACACTTGTCAGCTTTATTAAGGAAACACTACAGGCAAACCGTTGTTTTTTCTTTTGTTTTGATTTGCAGGTACTGTTCAATTTTCAGATTTTGGGCTGTTTGGTTTTTCACAAAGCATTTTTTCAGACTAGTGGAAAGAAAACATCCAAAAACGTATTTTAGTGTTTATTCTATTGCACTTTATCTATTTGCGTCTCTAGATTTCAATTACAATACACATCTTCAAAAGTTTGTTTCTCCACTTCAGCATTACTTAGATACACCAAAATTTACAGTTGTATTCCTTTCTGTATTATGAGGGTTTTTACTGAGGGGTTTGTTCATATTTCATCACACTGATTTATACAACATTTTTATTCCTATAAATATGGCAAAAATGCATATCTTTAAAGGCTGTGAGTTTTTTCTCCACTTCAGCATTACTTACATACAAAAAAACTCACAGTTTTATTTATTTCTATATTATGAAGGTTTTTACTGAGAAATTTGTTCATATTTCATTCACACTGAGTTTGGCTCTCCACTTCAGCATTACTTACATATATCAACCTTTATTCCTTTATACCAACAGTTTTATTCCTCTTTATATTCTGAAGGTTTTTACTGACGGGTTTATTCATGTTTTATTTACACTAATATATACAACATTGTATTTCAAAATGCATATCTTTAAAGGACCATGAGTTTTTATCTCCACTTCAGCAGCACTTACATTCACCAGAACTTACAGTTTTATTCATCTCTACATTATGAAGTTTTTTACTCAGGTTTTTTTTTTTTTTTTTCATATTTCATTCACATTGATTTATACATTTTATTCCTAAAAATATGGCGAAGATGCATATCTTTAAAGACTGTGAGTTTGTTTCTCCACTTCAGCATTACTTAGATACACCAAAACTTACAGTTTTATTCCTCTCTACATTATGAAGGTTTTTACTGAGGGGTTTGTTCATATATCATTCACACTGATTTATACAACATTTTATTCCTAAACAAAATGGCGAAAATGCATATCTTTAAATGTTGTGAGTTTGTTTCTCCACTTCAGCATTACTTAGATACACTAAAACTTACAGTTTTATTCCCCTCTACATTATGAAGGTTTTTACTGAGGGGTTTGTTCATATATCATTCACACTGATTTATACAACATTTTATTCCTAAAAAAAATGGCGAAAATGCGTATCTTTAAATGCTGTGAGTTTGTTTCTCCACTTCAGCATTACTTAGATACACCAAAACTTGTGGTTTTATTCCTCACTACATTATGAAGGTGTTTACTGAGGGGTTTGTTCATATTTCATTCACACTGATTTATACAACATTTTATTTCTAAAAAAATGGTGAAAATGCATATCTTTGAAGGCTGTTAATTTGTTTCTCTGTATCAGCATTACTTACAAACATCAAAACTTACAGTTTTATTCCTCTCTATATTCTTAAAATTTTTACTAAGGAGTTTGTTCATATTTCATTCACACTGATTTATACAACATTTTATTCCTAAAAATATGGTGAAAATCCATATCTTTAAATGCTGTGAGTTTGTTCCTCCACTTCAGCATTACTTACAAACATCAAAACTTACAGTTTTATTCCTGTCTAAAGGTTTGTTCACATTTCATCCACACTGATTTATACAACATCTTATTTCTAAAAACATGGTGAAAATGTGTTTGTTTTCTGTCTGTTGGTAATATATTCTGATTTATGGAATTATGAAAAGAGAAATCCCCTCTAGAAAAACCTTTAACTCTAATATGACAACAAAATCAAACAAGAATTTTAAATCTGGATTCAGATTTTGGTTCTGGAAACATATGCAAATTAGTGCTTATGTAATTAGATAATGCCTTATTTGCACATCTATCTATAGATAAAGAGATGATTATAATACCGGTGTACGAAGATGTCATTGTTGATGGCCCACTGGTAAAACTCATCTCTGACAGTCACAGAGTAAATGACAGTGAAATCCTCACCGCTCAGAACCTTCTCTGGAGGACGCAGGACCCACGCCATCTCTAGACCTGCACACACACACACACACACACACATAAAGCAAACAGTGGATTAATATTTATGTTTTCATTAAAAGTCTCTTCTGCTCACCCAGGCTACATTTATTTAATCAAAAATACAGTAAAAATTTGAAATATTATTACAAGCTGTTACATAGCTGTTTTCTATGTGAATATCTGTTAAAATTGTAATTTATTTCTGTGATCAAAGCTGAATTTTCAGCATCATTACTCCAGTCTTCAGTGTCACATGATCCTTCAGAAATCATTCTAATATGCTGATTTGCTGCTCAACAATCAGTTATGATTATTAGCAATGTTGAAAACAGTTGTGCTGCCCGATATGTTAGTGGAAGCTGTGATAAACTACCATTCAAAAGTTTGAGCTACAATTTAAAAAAAGAAAATGAATACTTTTATTCATCAAGGACACATTAAATTGATCAAAAGTGACAGTAAAGATTTCTATTTCAAACAAATTCTGTTCTTTTGAACTGTCTATTTTCCAAAGAATTCTGAAATTCTGGGTTCCACAAAAAAAATTAAGCAGCAAAAAACATTTTCAACATTGATAATAATAATGAATCAAAGCTGCAGGACACATCATTACCCACTGATCATTGGTTTATCATTAATGCAATCAGTAATGCATTACATTATGCAACAATTTTTGTTACAAATTTGTTAGTTTTAAATTCTTAGAAAAATGTATACCAGCTTTGCCAAAAATATTTTACATTCTTAATTTTAAGACCCCTCTTATGTTATATAGATGAAAACAAAAAAGTTTTCATATTTTTTCTGGAGTTTGCAATTATTTCTGAAATTTACCATCAATTTCTGAGTTCAAAGTAAATCCTACATCAGAATTTTCTTGAGCGTGTGTGAGACGCACCTCCACAGTCGATCATGTTGAGTTCATCTGGTTTGTCGAGCGGCCAGCAGTCATATTCACTGTTATCCAGATCATGCCATCCAAACACACACACCACAAAACACACCTGAAACAACAACAAACACCACACACATTACTCAGCAGCTCATCTGTGGTTCACTTCAAACAACTTCTCTACTTCTTCACATTCATGTAGCATGCATTTAGGAGTTCTTACCATGCAGATGCAGTAAGATCTCATGTCGAAGGGCTCGTGTGGATGCAGATGCTGCTGTGATGCTCCGCAGGCTGTGAGACTAATGAGATTCACACTGAAGGATGAAGATGATGAAGGGTTTGCACATGCGTCCTTCACCTGCACACGAGCACAGTTCAGATACAATTACATATTCACATATGTTTGAACTGTTACTGGAGTAAATACAACATCAGCAATTAAACATCTGAAGTTGTTTCCTAAATTGTGTAGATAAGTCTCTTAAAAAGGGATGTGCAAATTAATTTGAGCTGACTGAGCTTCTTTAATTTTAGGTTAATGATAAGTTGTTAACAGGTAATTATAGATATGTACTGTTTCTAATGAAAGCGTGTTTGTGCGGTGTGTAATGATTTAATGCTCAGGTGTGGATATATCATAATAGTAGTTTTAAAAGTGGAAACGTGTCTCCATCTAGTGGTAGACATAAAAATCTGCAGCAACCTGAAAAGGCGATTTATAAAAGTTTAGAATTGAAAAGCTGAACCTAAACTAATCTAAATTATTTTCTGCATTTGCAGATGTTTATGAAATCTGAGCAAATCAGTTGTCATGTAGTTTATTTCTATTGAACATTTAGTGGTTTAACAACAATTTGAACTGTAGTTTGCATGTATTTGCATACCAAAAAAAAAAAAATCTGCAGTCACATCCACAACAAAATGTTTACAGAATTATACATTATAATAAAATATTATGATTACCATGCTTTACATGGTTTTAAATAGGATTTATTATTTATATATACAATTTATTTTTATATGTATTTTTGTAATATTACTTGTCATGGCACTTACATATTATTGCTCTTTTGATGGTTTTGATTGCTTCTATAGTCCTCATTTGTAAGTCGCTTTGGATAAAAGTGTCTATTAAATGACTTAATGCAAAAGTGTATGCATATATATTATAACAAAATAATATATAGGCTAATATATAACGTTGTAATAAAATGTAACACACACCTATACAATGTTTATAAATCGAAATAATATATTTTAGAGCGTGATAATGTAGAGTAATAATAATAGCTAATGTTTAATTTATTGCTTTTGACGCGCGCACACATGCACGTGCGTGCGCGCATGCACGCACAGAAGGCGGAAATGCAGCGGATGTCGGGGATGTTTGAGAGGAGCTGCAGAATTACAGTGAGTGTAATCACTGAGTAAACATGTTTCTCCTTTACCAGCATTGAGCGGCCCCATTCGTGTTTATTCGGCTTCTATTCGGGATTATTCGTGTTTACTTATTTATTTGTCTCGCTTATGTCTGCGCTCGGTGCTGATGGTCGCGATCTGCCGCTTAATTTGTTCTACAAACGGATAATAATAACAATGACACTGAATATAGATAGAAACAGATGCATTAAAGAGCTGTAATTCAACTGTGATTCAGACTAATAAGCGCTTTTTACAAGAGAGTAAGTTCTGCTATTCGACACTTCAGGGTTTTTTTTTTCTAAAGCGGATTACGGAAGATGAACAATAATGCCATTAAACATGATTTTATCATCGTGTAAACAGTAAAAAGAGTCTGAACATCAGCCAGTGTCTGTGTGTGTTGGCTCTGTGTGGCTCGCTGGAACCGGCTTTATCAGGTACCGCTGTGTTTTTATATGCTAATACAACTTCCGCTTGACAGACGTTTCAGAATATCACCATAGTAACCATAGTTTCTGCCACCTACTTTAGGTGTTTTTTTGTACTGTGTTAATACCATGGTTTATGAATACAGTCATACATATCATTGTATTATATAAACCTAAACAAATGGAGTTTAACTGTAAGGCATTACTTTCCATAAAAAGTAACTAATGTAGCAAGTTACTTTTTATGGTATAACGCAATATTGTAATGCATTACTTTCCATAAAAAGTAATTAAGTAACGTGATTAGTTACATTTTTAGGGAGTAACGCAATACTGTAACGCATTACTTTCCATAAAAAGTAACTAGGTAATGTAATGAGTTACTTTTTAGGGAGTAACATAATATTGTAACATTACTTTCCATAAAAAGTAACTCTTAGTTACTTTTTTGTAAGTAACTCTTAGTTACTTTTTAAGGGAGTAACACAATATTGTAACACATTACTTTCCATTAAAAGTAACTAACATAACGAGTTACTTTTTAAGGAGTAACGCAATATTGTAACATTACTGTCCATAAAAAGCAACTTTGTAATGTAATTAGTTACTTTTTTAGGTAGTAACGCAACATTGTAAAACATTACTTTCCATAAAAAGTAATGTAATGAGTTACTTTTTAGGGAGTAACACAATACTGTAACGCATTACTTTCCGTAAAAATTAACTTCATTACTTAATTAGTTACTTTTTTAGGGAGTAACGCAATATTGTAATGCATTACTTTCCATAAAAAATAACTAAGTAACATAATTAGTTATTTTTTAGGGAGTAACTTTCTCCAACACTATGGTCAGTGAATACAGTCATGTATTATATCAACCTGAACAAATGCAGCTGATCTGTTTAAAACCTCAAAAGCAGAAGCTGATAATAAAGATGTGATTGTTTCTCTGTTCAGGACTCAGTTGATGGAGCTCTGCTGGGGTCATGATGACAGGGAAGTATTTCTTTAGTGAGACAGACATCAAGAGTGCGTGGGAGCAGGTGTTGACAGCCTTCTGGCAGAGATACCCGAACCCGTTCAGGTACCCGAACCCCACTAAGTTTAAAGGAAAAGTTCACCCAAATGTGGAAATTTCTTGAAAATGTGCTCATCCGCAGGCCTTCCAAGATGTAGATGAGTTTGTTTCTTCACCAGATTTGGAGAAACGTAGTATTCCATCACTTGCTCACCAATGGTTGTGAATGGGTGCCGTCAGAATGAGAGTCCAAACAGCTGATAAAAACATTACAATAATCCACAAGTAATCCACACCACTCCATTCCATCAGTTCACATCTTGAGAAGACAAAAGCTGAAACAAATCCATCATTAATACGTTTTAAACTAAAATACAAGTCTATAATCCATAATAACACTTCCTCCAGTGAAAAAGTGGTCTGGTCTAAATCAGGAGAGAAATCTGCACAGATCAAGCACTGTTTACAAGACAAAACAGGTCAGAACAGCTCTAAACAAATATGTGGCTGGATTTTGATGTGAGAGACAACAAAAGTTGAGTTTTTTTTTTTCATTGGAGGAAGTGTTATTATGGATTATGGACTTGTATTTTAGTTAAAAATGTCTTAATGATGGATTTGTTTCAGCTTTTGTCTTCTCAAGATGTTAACTGATGGACTGGAGTGGTGTGGATTACTTGTGGATCACTGTGATGTTTTTATCAGCTGTTTGGACTCATTCTGACGGCACCCATTCACTGCAGAGGATCCATTGGTGAGTCAGTGATGGAACGACACATTTTGAACCTGTTTCTCTCAGCACTCATGTTCTGACGGAGGATGTACTTTACCGCGAGGTGACGTCAGACAACCTTCTCCTGTCCCGACGGCTCCTAACAAAGACCAACCGTCTCCCTCGTTGGGCGGAGCGCGTCTTTCCAGGGAATCTGTCACGTTCGGTTTACATCATTGAGGATTCTGTGGTTGATCTCGGAAATAGGAGCCTCACAACGCTGACCTGGAACGTAAATCATGCTAAACTAATGGTAAACAACAACAACGCACACATTTTGACATTTACACTTTATTTGAACATGCTTTGAAGAGCAAAACATCTGTTATTTTAGTATTATTGATATACTGTTATAGTTTTTGTTAATATTTTGATTTAGACCTTTATATTTTTTTTAAATTATTTTAAAAACTAAATGAAAACCAACAAATATTTTTTAGATTTAATTTTAATTAGATTTATTTTTGTTTTCTGTTTTTTAGTTTTAGTTCTTTTGACATGAGCTGTTTGCATAATTGTCTGATGGTATATGTGATTGTGATTTTTGTGTGAATTTGAAGGTTTGTGTGGTGCTGGTGTCAGATCTGATCATCTCTATGATCAAATGTGATGTTTTTTACAGAGCTCTGCACGCCTCTTCATTTTCCCCAAACCAGTTAAACAGAAACCACTCAACCCAGTTATGCAAGCAGGTTTATTATACTGTAGGTAACTAATGCTGCAATTAAAACCATTAAAAAAATTGTCACTTAAAATAAAGTTTTTTTTCTTTTAACTCAATGCATTAAAATAACTAAAACAATAAAAATCTATAAAAATCGTAACATTTTAAAAAACTAAAATAATAAAGAAAATACAAAAACACATAATAAACTTAATAAAACTAACTTAATAAACACTATTTTATTTATATTTTACAACATTTCTCATTCTCATAACCAAAACTATAATAAAAATGACAAAAAACAATAACAAAACTATTTTATTTTATTTTATTGTACCAAAGTAACTAAAAAAAAACTATATAGAAATGTAAAAAATGCTAGTCACACAACAAAAATACTGTAAGTAAATAATTTCATCTTGATGTACTAAACTACAAAAAAATACAACTACAATAAAACTGAAATAAAAAATAAAATATAAAACTATATAGACATATTTTTAAAAAATTACAAAAAGTAACTAAAATGAAAATGAAAAATTGATTAAAATAAATATATATATATATATATGAACACTATAGTTATAGTGATATTTCAGTGAGATGGATCCGGTCATGGCAATATATCAAAATGTGCATTATTGTTAAGGGTGGGGTTATTGCGTCTGACTGTATGCTGTGTAATTTGAGGTGTGTGTGTTTTACCAGCGTGTGGTGGAGCGTTGTGTGTTTACGGGCGAGCAGGACCGGCCTGTTTGGACACGGCTCACCAGAGAAGCCTGGATCTCATCAGGAGTCTTCGGCCTCTCCAGGCCCATTCAGGTAATGCGACGGCTCTGCAATCAGCAAACTATTTCTGGGGATCTGGGTTTATGCCTAAACTCTAAAAACAAACAAGAGAAAAGATGATGAGACATTGGAAACTAACATAAGCATCCATAAGTGTTCTGCTAATAGGAATCATCAGCATCATGTTGTAATACTGCATCTGTCGTCTTGCAGGAGTTTGGTTTGGCCAGATTCAAGAGTAATCAGATGAAAGCCATGAAGGGTTTGGAGCACGCGCTGTCCAATCTACAGAGTAAGAGCTTTCACATTAATAACAAACACCAGCAAAACACAGACAAGAAAATGCACAAAAACAAAGTAAACTGTTAACAAAAGATTCAGTGCAAAATAAAACCCATCAGACTTGAGATCTTAAAAACATTAATGCAGTGATATAGAAATGACTGTAATGCCAATCATAGAGGGTTATTGGTAATAAAAGTACTGCTGTTGTAATAAAATGTTGTATACAGTAGGTCAGAGTTATTATAGTTAACTAATATTACTTTTTGTCTTTTCCTGGCAGCTACTTTGCTCTTGATGGTGACAGTATGATTGTTTTACTACGTACCCTTTGAAGATGACTTATTAATGTATAGGTTTTTGGTTTTGTATTTTTGTTTTTTGTTATTGTTGATGTTTTTTTTTTTTTTTTTTTTTTGTCTGTTTTTTTTTTTTTGCAAATAAAAAAAGAGGAAAAAATAAGCATTAACTGAAATTTTCATTTTCACTGAATTTAGCAAGTCACAATTTCTGATGCACTAAAATAATTAAACTAAAACAAATAAATAAAATCTATATACAAATATTTAAAAGAAACTGGTAAAAATGACAAAACCACACAATAAAATTAAATTAAAAATTCAACATTAA